>JAABOM020060291.1:0-97648 GCA_011800125.2 Solanum clarkiae
AATTCTGCATGTTGGGCATCCTCTTTAGTTTCAAATAAATGAGGGTATTTTGACTTCATTGCGTCCTCGGCCTCCCAGGTCATCTCCTCTGCTTGTTGGTTTCTCCAAAGTACCTTCACTGAAGCTATTTCTTTATTCCTCAGCTTCCTAACCTGACGATCTAGAATAGTAATAGGTACCTCTTCATAAGTGAGATCTTCTGTAACTTGCACATCATTAATAGGAGTGATACGTGATGGGTCACCTATGCATTTTCGGAGCATTAACACATGGCAAAGTGGATAAACCATTGAAAGCTCTTGGGGTAGCTTTAGCTCATGTGCAACCTGCCCGATCTTCTTAATGATCTTATGCCGGCCTATGTAACGTGGGCTTAGCTTTCCTTTCTTACTAAACCTCATGACCCCTTTTATTGGAGACACCTTTAAAAATACCCAATCCCCTACTAAAAATTCTATCCCTCTCCTCCTAGTATCTGCATAAGATTTGTGACGACTTTGGGCAGTTTTTAGTCGTCATTATATTACCTTAACTTTTTCAATGGCTTGCTGTACTAGATCTGGCCCAAGCAAGGTATTTTCTCCCACTTCAAACTATCCAATTAGCGACCTACACTTTCTTCCATACAGAGCTTCATAAGGTGCTATCTTGATACTTGATTGGTAGTTATTATTATAGGCAAACTCAATAAGTGGCAAATGGTCTACCCAACTACCTTTAAAATCCAATGCATAAGCTCGCAATATATCTTCAAGTGTCTGAAAAGTTTGTTCTGCTTGACCGTCTGTTTGAGGGTGGAAAGATGTACTCAAATTCACTTGGGTACCTAAACTCCTTTGAAAAGACTTCCAAAAACTCGCAGTGAATTGAGTCCCTCGGTCTGATATAATGGAGATTGGGACTCCATGTTGCCTGAAAATCTCTTTTAGTAAAGCTTGGCATACTCCTCCGCTGTATAATTACTCCTGATTGGTAAGAAATGTGCTGATTTTGTGAGTCTGTCAACTATTACCCATACTAGCAATATCTATAACTTCAACCATGTTAAGAACATCAAAGTATCTTCATAATAAAGTCTCAAAACTATATAGAAGTCACCAAAATAAAAGGCAAGTGGGCAAAAACTTTCTGGACACAAGCTGTCCAGAATTTCCAGCAAATTTCCAGCAAAGATACTATCATATACTTCTTATTTTTCATGAAGAAATCATACTAAAAAATACATAACTATAATTTCTTAACTTTGCCTTATATATTCTTTATTCCCTTCATAAGCCTTAGACAATTGAGTTTGCAGCTTGGTGAAGTGAAATATAGAGAAGACAAAACACTTTAAGAAAGCTGAAACTTTATTCCCTAGTGGAAGGATTTAGTGCTGCACTTAGCCTATTTTTTAAAGATCAAATTGGCCAACTTTGTCTTCCACTTTTGACCTGATAATGGAACCATTAATGTTCTATTATTGCAGAATCTTATCCTCCAAAATTGGTCTTAATTGGGTCTCAAATATGATGGGCCTTTGCTGCCAATTTCCAACTTTCTTCTTAGTTTGTTTTAGGTCCAAATGGCCAAGTTGTTTTGTAGAGTACTTAGGACATTTTTATATTCTTCTTGGAATGAAAATAAGGTCCATTTATGATACTAAAACATGGGACAAAGTTACACTCTTAACATGGAATTTATTCATAATCGAACTTGAACAAATTCGGTGTCGAGCCTCGTCTCCACTTGGCTATCAATTATAAGTAGATGACTCTCCTACTAAATTATTAAGTCATGCAATAACCTCAATTATTTACTTAGTTTAGGGCTGATATATCCTCAATTTAAAAGGCACACATATATGCCCTCAACCCTCTTGAGCATTTAGACTCACATATCACCCATTAACGCGAGATTCACGCACTTGCAAGAATTGACGCTAATTTGACCGAACCATAATATGATTCATTTACCTAGCATTAGTACATGTAAAATGTGGTGTGTTACATATGCCCCTTATGGGGGACCTGCATTTCATGTTGCAGGTACAGGTGCTAGTAGATCTCCCCAATAGAAGTACACGACATCCAATTGCTGATACCAAGCTCCAGGTTGCTTCGGGGCTTTGTTTTGTGTCTAGAGCTTATATCTTTGTATTATACAGTTATTTGAGGAGGGGCCTATCCCAACCCTTGCCAGATACTTTTCCTTATCTAGAGGCTTTGTATACTATGTAAATTAAAGTGTGGTCATGTCTCATACTTTAAGCACTGTTGCCCTAACAACCTAGCCATATGCATTACCTTTTAGGCTTATTATCACTGTTTATTTTCTTAAAGGCATGTCAAATGTAAGAATCCCTTATAATATGTATCGAAAGAGACATAGAAACATGTTGGTTTTCCCGGGCCTTATCGACAACGGGTGTCAGTCCACCCTAACGGGGCTTTGGGCGTGACAATATAGTCTCCACATAGAGAAAAATCATAAATGGGCTTGTTCCCGAAGCAGGGGAACTCACCAACATATCTTCCAACTTTAAATCCAGATCTAGCCACGAAATGGAATAGTCACCTTATTGTTCATCCCTACATGGTTAGATCCTATAGGAAAGGAGGTATGTGTTAGTATATGGAATTTACCAAGTATGTAGGTATTCCATGAATCAAAGGAAATCATAGTATAATATACATATGCATAATCATAATCAATAAGATTTGGACACAATATTCATGAGCAGTGCAAGTTAAGAATCATGAGGAGAAGCATCATCGAATCCATTCTGAAACATAACATAAATATGTGGCAATAAGATCATAACCAACATAAAACCATGTAGACTATTACATGGAATCTTGATGTTCCCTCTACACAACATGAAGAGGAGTCTACTTTGCCAAGGTAGACTCTATCCTTACCTTATAGGATCTATCCTCGTATGGTGAGTGTCTATTAAAAAGCTATATGGATCCATTAGCATAACTTTAAGGCATAAAAACATGAATATAATTCCTATAGCGGTATATAGTTATGGGACTATGAAATCTACCAAAGCCCTCTTGGTGATAAGTCATATCCCGCGAAATACATATATCGTACTTGTGCAAAGATTTCAACATAGTTCATAAAATAGTCAAGATAATTTCTCATGTCATAATAATACTCTATCCACTTTGCTTTTTATCATAGTGTGGTTAGATATTCCTACCGTAACACCATCATCATAAACATTGGGGTTTTCATCACTTTCTTTATCATAGCATTATTGTTGTCATAAAATAAGATTTAACATATTTGAGATTATAATCATGAAAATTACATACCTTTATCAAGAGACTAGGTCCATGTGTGAATTCATGAACAGTTGAGTCAAAATCATGCAATTGAATGACATTCATATGGAAAAACATGTAACTAAAACCAATTTGGATCATTAGGAAAAGAACCCACATCAAATCATCAAGCCTTAGTCATACATACATGAAAATCATATACTTTTGCTTGAAAATCATATACATCATATAATTCATCATAATTCTTGCATAATTAGATATAATCTTTATGTTGAAATTATAATCCATGCATTTAGAATCAAAGCATAAAAACTCATAGGAAACCATCATGAAACTTTTAATAAAAAGAGGGTTCTGGATTGAGCTTCATTGATGAAATTTATCCATGAATGAAGCTCTACATAACTTAAGTGAAAACCATCAGAATGAAAGAGAAAATCTGGAAAAACTTTTTCAAACTTTCAAGCTCTAATTTCAATGCAATCCTTCTCTTAGAGAGAAAAATAGTGAGAGCCTTTGAGAATATTTTGAGGGTGAATGGCTTTGAGAAAATTAGGTATAGTATTTACAATGGTTAGGTTAGTTAAGGTAGTTGAGAGAGTCAAAATGGCATAGTTTAGTGCTTAAACAAGTTGGAAATGTCAAAAATATCCTTCATAAAATATTTATAGGATCAACCACGAGACCCCATCCATAAGTTGTGGCTTGTTCTACAGATTGTTGGCTTGTAGGACTTTATTTAACAAAACTTGAGCTACTGAACATTGTAGCTTCCAAACTGCAGATATGTAGGATGACTTGTCAATCAATCTAATGGTCGTAGATCCTCTCGTAGAAGTGTTCTAGACTTAGAAAAATTTAGTCCTTTTAGGACTCCTTTCTATGACGTCTTTCACAATGTGTGGTTCTATATTAGGTCCGCCCTGCTAATTCATACACCCACTTCAGATATTGTTCATCTTTCTATTTTCTTTGGACCCAGTCAATGAAACCATCTAGAACTCATTGTTTTTTCCACGAGTCATAGAATGCATCATAGGACCAAACAAACATAAAATTTTTTATTTTTCTGTCTTCAAAGTCTATAAATATGGTGGGTGTTACAATATCTCCCCCTTGGAATCATCTATCTTTGAATGAGACAGAAATATTCCTGAATAGAATAGAAACAAATTCATCATAATAACATTGAAACGACCACAAAAATGCCCAAAAATGTGCCTCGAAAATATTCAAAATTTAAATTTCTATATATCTCAAAACCGTGCATTATTTTGGAAATCCAACTTCATATTTTTGTTCAATGGGTAAGATTTAGGAGAAAAGGGGTCTAACCCCAGTTTTAGAGCAACTGTATCAAAATATGAGAATCTAAAAATGTGATTTCTAGAAGCTAATATGTGTCAGCGCGATGCGCTCTAGTATTAAAAATGGTCCTATTTTATTTTTTGGTCAAAGACCTTTAATTCTTGGGCCTAGACCCTCCCACACTAGGAAACAGCTATACTTAGCATTATTTCATCCTCAAGTCACCCAGGACATTTCTCAATACTCATTCCAACCCTTAGTCTTGTATTTCTCCCAAGATTCAAGTCTCAAACCCCCATCTGGATTTCAGGGTTCCTCTTCAAGCTTTAAGTCTCCATCACCAATCTTAACTAAGCCCATATTCAAAGCTAAGGCATGTAGGTTTTAGCTATTGGGTTCTTTCACCCATGGTGCCCTAATCTCCTTTTTACTGAATTTTCATGATTTAAAGTTGATTTTACTAATAGATTTACTTGTATGAACATGTCTATGAACTATGTCAAAGCTATATAAAGTTGTAATTGTTTTGCTATGTTTTGAGCTATAAATCTTAGATCTATTGTAAGATTTAATGAGGGTTTTTGATGGTATTGCTTGAGGGTGTTGCAAGGTGTTGATTGATAGTTTTACAATGAATGTTATTGTATCATTTCATCTATAAATTGCATGGTTTTGTACCCCTATTACACACCCACCAAGTGTTTGATAAAATGTCTAGATATGATTTCTTGAGGAATTGAAGGTACAATGCATGTTTTATAAGTTGAATGACTTTATGATGATGGAATGAATGTTTATAAAAGCTATTTTTATGAGAATTATCTATATTATTCTAAGATGACTATACCTTGATGAGGGGGTACCACGCCTTGACCACTATGATAAAAGGGATGGTCTTCATTAACCCAATTAAGGGATTGATACCTCATTAACCAGATTGTGGGTTTAATACCTCATTCACCTTAAAGGTGGGTCATGTATGTTAATATCCAAATTGAGAGGTTTATACCTCATTAACTAAATTGAGGGGTTTATACCTTATTTACCAAATTGAGGGGTTGATACCTCATTAACTACATTGTGGGGTTCATACCTCAATCACCTTAGAGGTGCGTGGTGTATGTTGATAACCACATTGAGGGATCGATACCTTAATCACCTAGGATGGCAGGTGGTAAGCCCATTAACCAATGGATGGTCTCTTTCTATTCACATACTATGTTCTATATAAGCATGATTTTACTTTAAGCACCATTCATATATGTCATATTGTTATTATGCTATCCATTACCTATGTTTATGCATTTGTATTACGTTGCTTGTCTCCCACTTCATTGCATCATACATACTTAGTACATGCAAACATACTAATGCATACTCTATGCCTACATGATGTTACCATGTAGGAACCGAAGCTCCATTTGGTCATCATCCTTCTCATCGTGGCTAGTAACATCCATTCAAGCTAGTTTGTAAGTCCTCTATTCCGGGGACATTGGTTTGCCTTCCTATGTTGTGTATGAAAGACTATCTTTCGTTTTTGTTTATTTTGACTATGAGGGCGACCCAGTTGCTAGTCTTGGCCCCCGCTAAGTTCTATGTTAGAGGTGCTGTTGTACAAGATATGTGTTATGATTGAGATTTGACTCACTTATGATATTCAAGCTATTTATTTATAAATCTCTCTTTCCCTTAGTCCCATTTTCCCTTGTTTATATTTCTTATATTGACTTATCTTGCTTCTGCAACAAAGGATGTGCGATGATATATATGAGGCTTGTTTGGGGGTCCTTCGAGTTCCCCATTCACCGGTCACATCTAGGCCCTAGGCTTGGGTCATAACTAAGATAGTATCAGAGCATTAGGTTGATAGATCCTCGGAGTCTAACACATCGTGTCGATTAGAGTCTTATTCATGGTTAAGTTATGCTCCATAACTATGAATAGGAAGCTATGAGACGTTTTAGGAAAGTTTTCGTCCTTCATATTCTACGTCAGGCTATAGAGTTGAAGTGAGACATCCCCTAATGATTGTTCTTTTTTATGCTACATCGTGTCTAACACTTGAGGAAGAAGGGCCCAAATTCCCGAGGAGCAACCTACCAATGGTGAGTTCCGAGATGCTCTCACTATGTTTGCCTCTAAGTTGTGGCCAACCTAGTCAACCAAGGAGCCTAAGCCTCTCATGCTACTAACCCGGGAGCCAGGGTAAGAGACTTTATGAGGATGAATCTTCCAGTTTTCTATGGGTAATAAGGTGACGAAGATCCACAAGAGTTCATTGATGAGGTCTACAAGATTTTGAATATCATGGGTGTTGGGACAAACTGAAAGGCAGAGTTGGTAGCATTGGCAGTGTACCAACTCAGAGGGATAGCCCAAATATGGTATGATCAATGAAAGGGGGAGAAGGTAAATGGTAATGTGGTTCTATGGGAGGAGTTCAAAGTGGCCTTTCTTAATAGGGTCTTCCCACTTACGCTTACGGAAGCTAAATTGGTGGAGTTCATGAACTTGAAACAAGGTGCTATGAGTGTGATGGAGTATGACCTCAAGTTCACCCAACTTTCAAAGTATGCTTCTCAGTTGGTGGCTAACTTTAGATCTAGGATGAATAAGTTTGTTATGTGGGTCTCCGACTTGGTGAGTGAAGAATGTCGGTCCACCTTGCTAATTAGTGACATGGACTTTTCTTAGTTGATGACTTATGCCGAGCAACTGAAGGAAGAAAAGATGAGAAAGAAGAGGGGTAAAGAAGCCAAAAGAGTTTGTTTTGAAGGGAAGTTCCAAAGTCCCAAGAATAGTGATGATGTTATGTATCAAACATGTTGTAAGGTTCATAAAGGTCCATGCTTGAAAGACACCAATGCTTCTTTCTATTGTGGTGAGGAGGGGCATAAGAGGAAGGAGGGGCATAAGAGGAAGGATTATCCTCATAATCAAGGTAAGGGTGAAGATGTTCGTCCTTAAGGTGGTGCCCCAAGGCACAATTGTTCTGTGCTCTCCAAGGAAGGCGAAGGGAAAATAAGGTATTAAATGTTTCCACCGGTAAGTTGAAGTTTCGTTTGACTTGAATGTGTATGCACTGATGGGTTCGATGCGTCACTATTACTTCCATTGCTCTTATAGTTGCTAGTGTCTTTCTTGTGTGTCCCAAGTTGTTGTGTGGAATTGTTGGTGTTTTTCCTCTTGGTGGTTCTGTTGTTGATGGATAAGGCTTTTGGGGTTTGTTTCATGACCTTATTGCGTTAGGACTTGTCTTGTGCTTTTATTGAATTAGGTATGAGGGTGTTCGATGTCATAATTAAGGTGGATTACTGGCATATGTTGTATGTCTTCATTAATTGTAAGGCCCATAGGGTTAGATTCCAATTCCCAAATGAAACCGTCTTTGAGTGGGAGGTTGCCTAGTAGTAGCAAAAGAGGTAGGTCCATTCTTGTCTTAAGTTTTAATTAATCTCTAAGGTTTCCCCATGTTCTTATTACATAGAAGTCTTGTCTTGTGATCTCGGTTGAACTTACCTTGATGTGTTGGAGGTCTTAGGGTAGTTTGGGCTACTTGCATAATATGTTTCAAATGAGTGTAGAATCCGTAAGGTTGTTATATGATGGTTGAGGATGGTCGATCTATTTGGTCAACTACAATGGGATATTCATTTATCTAAGATTGGTATTTGGTTTGAGCTTTGTCCTTGAGTGAGCATTACTAGTATTAGTGGAGTTGTTCGGTTAGTTCACGCATTGGCTATGTTTATGGGTCTCTAGAATAGGGTCTTAAAACCCTACCTTGGTACGTTTGTCGTGGTTCTTAGTATTGAAGTATTGATTTATTTAGAGGCTATGAATTATTTGGGGGTAGTATTACAAGTCTTGGAGAATGAGAGGTTGTTTGCTAGATATGATAGGTGTGCATTGTGCAAAGCAAGAAAGTGGTTAAAATTCTTTAAGGATTATTGTATGAGTGTGCATTAGCTTCTCTGGTAGGGCTAGTGATATGGTTGGTGCCCTAAGTAGTCTAGTGTGTGTGGATAATGGTGGCAAGGAGGAGACTAGTAGGGTCCATTGGTTAGTTAGATTGGAAGTTGGGTTGAGGGAAGTAGAGAATGGTAGTATAGTGTTCCTAATGGTTCCCATCGTTTTTGGTTGAGGAGGTCTAGATGAAGCAAGGCCTTGATTCCATGTTATTAGAGTTGGAAGTTTTGGGTGGAAAGATGGTGGTTAAGGTTGACAAGTTAGTTATGGTTGTGATGTCCTTTTAGTGTGTAGAAGAAGTTGGTAAGGCTGCATATGGATGGGATTTTCCTAGGTCTATGATTATGGTTTGTTCAATTCTACATGTTTCTAGGTTTAGGAGATGTGTTGGTGGCTCTAGTGCTATAGAACTCTTTGAGAATATGGATGATGTGGAGGATAAGTTGGCTTAGGTGAAGGTCCCAGTGGAGGTGTTGGGTGGGTGAGTGGAGAATTTGTCTAATAATGAGGTGGTGTTCATCAAGGCCCTTTTTGGAGGAGTCCTTCATTGATATGTGTTTCTCGGGGAGCTGGTGGAGGCATCGAGAAGCAACATCCATATCTCTTACAGTCTACTCAAGCTTATGATAACACATCAAGTCCATTTCTATGATTTCTAATCTTACGTTTCAGCCCCTATGTCATGCATATACATTCATGTTTAAGTTGGAAAACTTACGATGATTTTACACTTATGTCGAGATTTTGAAAAAGGGTGTTTAAAATGTAATGTTTCATTCTTGTTGGGCCTAATTTTTTTATCACTCTTGTCATGTACATTTCTTTTACATTCGGGGACGAATGTTCCCAAGGGGGAGATATTGAAACGACCCTAAAAGTGCACGAAAATATGCCTTGGAAATAACTGAAATTTTAATTTCCACATATCTCAAAATTCATACGTTATTTCAAAATCTGACTTCGTATAGATTTGGGGGGGTCTAACCCCTATTTTTAGAGCAACAGTATAAAAGTTCGAAAATCATAAAAAATAGGATTTCCAAAAGCTAATTTGCGTCATCAGCGTGACTCGCACTGGTATTAAAAATGGTACAGTTTTATTTTTCAGTCCAAGACTTTTAAGTCTTGGGCCTAGACCCTCCCACACAAGAAAATACCTATACTTAGTATTATTTCACCCTCATATCACCCAAGACATTTCCCAATACTCACTCAAATCCTTAGTCTTATATTTCTCTCAAGATTCAAGTCTCAAAACCCCATCCGGATTTCAATGTTCTTCTTCAAGCTTCAAGTCTCCATCTCCATTCTTCACCAAACTCATCTTCAAAGCTAAGGTATGCAGGTTTTAGCCATTGGGTTCTTCCACCATAGTACCCTAATCTCCTTTTTTACTCAATTTACACGATTTAAAGTTGATTATATTAATGGGTTTACTAGTATGAACATGTCTATGAACTATGTTAAAGTTATGCAAAGTTGTGATGGTTTTGCTATGTTTTGCGGTTTAAATCTAGGATCTATTGTAAGATATGACAAGGGATTTTGAAGTGTACTGCTAGAGGGTGTTGCAAGATGTTGATTGATAGTTTTACAATGGATTTTTTTGCATGATTTCATCTATAAATTGCATGGTGTTGTACCCCCATTACAAACCCACCAAGTGTTTGATAAAATGTCCGGATATGGTTTCTTGAGGAATCGAAGGTCAAATGCATGTCTTATGAGGTGAACGACTCTATGATGATGGAATAAATGTTTATAAGAGCTATATTTATGAGAATTATCTATATTATACTAAGCAGATCATGCCTTGATGAGGGGGTACCACGCGTTGACCACTATAATAAAAGGAATGATGTTCATTAACCAAATTAAGGGGTTGATACCTCATTAACCAAATTGAGGGTTTGATATCTCATTAACAAAATTGAGGTGTCGATACCTCATTAACTAAATTGTGAGGTTGATACCTCAATCTCCTTAGAGGTGGGTTGTATATGTTAATATCAAATTGAGGGGTTGATACCTTATTAACCAAATTAAGGGGTTGATACCTCATTAACAAAATTGAGAGGTTGGTGCCTCATTAACAAACTTGTGGGTTTGATATCTCAGTCGTCTTGGAATTAGGTGGTGTATGTTAATAACCAAATTGAGGGGTCAATACCTCAATCACCTAAGATAGGAGGTGGTAAGCCCATTAGCCAAAGAATGGTCTCTTTCTATTTATGTATGATGTTCTATATAAGAATGATTATACTTCAAGCACCATTTATATATGTCATATTGTTATTATGTTGTCCAATTCATATGCTTATGCATTTTGATTACATGGATTACCTCCCGCTGCATTCTATCCTACATACAGTATATTCAAACATGCTAACGCATACTCAATGGCTAAATGATAGTACCATGTTGGAACCGGAGTTCTATTTGGTCACCATCCTCCTCCAGGTGGCTAGTGGTATCCATTCAAGCTAGTTGGTGAGTCCTCCATTCTGCGGACATTGGTTTTCATTTCTATGCTATAGTATGAAAGACCACCTTTCCTTTGGGTATGCTTTGACTATAAGGCTCAGCCAGTTGTTTGTCTTGGCCCCCACTAAGTTCTATGATAGAGGTGTTGTTGGACTAGATATGTATTATGCTTGAGCTTTGACTCACTTATGATATTCAAGCTATTTAAATATAAGTCTCTCTCTCCCTTAGTCCCAATTTCTTTTTTTTATGTTTCTTATATTGATTTATCTTGCTTCCGCGACTAAGGATGTGCGATGATATGCTATAAAGCTTTTTTAGGGTTACTTAGGGTTTCCCATTCGCCGGTCATGTCTAGGCCCTAGGCTTGGTTCGTGACAAACATATATGTAGAAATACAACTTAGTCACCATTTTCATAAAATCATTAATCTTATGCATCAAATATCATTACAAACAGTTAAATGATCTTCCATTCATGCAACTTCTCAATAGACATGTACTTGTGAGAACTTTGGAGGAATAGATCATGTTACATACCTTAGGAATGAATAGAAGGAAAGAGGTAATGGTATTATTTTATCATGTCCTCTTCAGCCTCCCAATTAGCACTTTCAACTTGTTGGTTTCTCCATAACACTTTGACGGATGCAATATCTTTACTTGTCGGTCCAAAATCTCAATCAGTACTTCTTCATAAGTCAAATCCTCATCGATAGACATACCTTTTAATAGAATAATAGAATTAGGATTAGCCAAGCATTTCCTTAGCATTAATATGTGAAACACCAAATGAACCATAGCTAATTTCATGGGCACTT
The DNA here is from genome assembly GCA_011800125.2 of Solanum clarkiae. Lineage (NCBI taxonomy): Eukaryota > Viridiplantae > Streptophyta > Magnoliopsida > Solanales > Solanaceae > Solanum > Solanum clarkiae. The sequence goes on from JAABOM020060291.1 coordinate 11,860, forward strand.
CTAGTTCATAAGTGACCTTCCCAACTCTCTTCACTATATTATAAGGTCCTACATATCTAGGTTTTGACTTTCCTTTCTTGCCAAAATGCATCACTCTTTTCATCATGGAAAATTTTAAATACACCTAGTTGTCTTCATCAAAATCTAGTTCTCTTCTCCTAACGTTGGCAGATGACCTTTGACGACTTAGGGCAGCCTTCAACAATTCCCTTATTACTTTTACTTTACCTTCTACCATATAATGCTTCAAACGGAGCCATTTCAATACTTTAGTGAAAACTATTGTTATAAGCATATTCAATGAGAGGTAAGTGATCATCCCAACATCCATTAAAGTCAAGCACACAAGCCCTTATCATATTTTCCAACATTTGTATTGTTCTTTTAGCTTGTCCATCTATTTGAGGATGAAATGTGATACTTAGATTCACCTTCATACCAAGATATTTTTGGAACGACTTCCAAAAATGAGAAGTAACTTAAGCGTCCCTATCTAATATAATGGATAATGGAACTCCATGCAACCTTACCAATTCTTGGATATAAACCTTAGTGTTGTCTTCGGCACCATAAAAAGTCTTCACTGACAGAAAGTGGGTTCTTTTCATCATTCTATCCACAACCATCCATATTGAGTCAAATTGCTTCTTAGTCTTTGATAAACCCATGATGAAATCCATATTCACCTCCTCCCAATTCCAAGTTGGTATATCAAAATATTGAGTTAAACTAAAGTGTTTGATGTTGAATCTTCACGTGTTTACAAGTTACACACTCCATCACACACTTTGCCATGTCTTTCTTCACTCTATTCTACTATTACATTTCTCTCAAATCTATATACATCTTGCTGGATCCTAGAGGAATAAAATATTTGGAATTATGAGCTTCATCAAGTATATTTTCCTTTAAGTCATCCACATTGGGCTCATATAATCGCCCTTGATAACGTAACTCTCCATCTTCCCCTTTTGAGAAGACCTCTACCTTTTTATCAACCACCAGTTCTTCAATTCAACCAAAGTAGGGTCCATGTCTTCTTTTACTTTAACTTCCTCCATTAAAGATGATTCTGCCCTATTTGCCACCAACAACACCACCATTGCTCAAGTTATTCCACCTCACACCCAAACAAGAAAAGTGGTGCAATTCTTTGACCAACTTCTTCTTTCCATCCTCGACATGTGCAATGCTTCCCATAGATACTCTACTCAAAGCATCGGCCACAACATTATCCTTGATGGGTTTGATACATACACTTATGTTATAATCCTTAAATAGTTCTAACCACCTTCTTTGTCTTGGGTTCAAGTACCTTTGATTAAACACATGTTGCAAACTCTTGTGGTTGGTGAATATATCAACATGTACCCCATAAAGATAATGTCTCTAAATCTTCAATGCAAACACAAAGGTCAACAACTCAAAAACATACATCGAATAATTCTTTTCATGAACTTTCAATTGCCTTGAAGTATAGGCAATGACCTTTTCATTTTGCATCAACACACAACCCAACCCTATATTTAAGGCATCCTAATACACAACAAAATCATCCATACCTTTGGATAATGTCAATATAAGAGATTATGTAAGATGATCCTTCAATAATTAGAAGCTCTTTTCATATGCACCAGAACATTAAAATTTTACCTTCTTTGGGTCAACCTTGTCGAAGGAGAAGCAAGGGAGGAAAATCCTTCAACAAACCTCCTATAGTATCCATCTAAACCCAAGAAGATCCTAATATCGGATGGAGATAATGGTCTAGGCTAATTATTCAAAGTTTCCATTCATTTTTGATCAACTCTAACACCATCACCTGAAATAATGTTACCATGAAAAGCCACCTCTCTTAGAAAATATTCACACTTGCTAAAATTGGCAAAGAGTTGTTTATCTCACAAACATTGGAATATAATGCTCAAATGGTTTACATGATCCTTTACATGCTATGAATAAACCAATATAACATCTATGACTACCACCAGAAACATTCCCAAATATGGTTTGAATACCCTATTCATTAAATCCATGAAAGCGGTGGGGGAATTTGTTAGTCCAAATGGCATAATAAAAAATTCAAAATATTTATATCGAGTTATAAATGTTTTCTTTGGAATTTCATCCTCCTTCACCTTTAATTAGTGATATACAGATTGGAGATCATTCTTAGAAAAGTTGGTTGCACCTTGTAATTGATCAAATAGGTCATCGATACTTGGAAGTGGATACATGTTTTTGATGGTTACCTCGTTCAATTATTGATAATCCACACACATCCAAAAGGAACCATCCCTTTTTCTTAAAAACAACACAGGAGCACCCCCATGGTGACATACTAGGCCTAGTAAATTCCTTATCAAAATAATTCCTTTAATTGTTCCATCAATGTTTTCCACTCCGTTGGGGCCATTTGATATGCAGGTACATAAATAGGTTGGGTGTCAAGCAACATATCAATAGAAAAATCAATTTCCCTAAGGGGATGAATAGCAGGAAAATCATCTACAAACATCGAGAAATGCATTTATTACTGGGACTGAGTCAAGTGTAGGAACATGAACCTTTAGGAATCATTTTCATAAATTTCATACAAGAGACAAATTTCCCCTTCAACACAAAATTGGTTCCCTTCCATTCTAGGATAGGCTCATTATGATCTTATAGGTCCTATAATTAATAGAAGATAGGATGTGTGCAACCAATCCACACTAACAAACTTTATGTCTCTCTACTTTGAGGGTGAGCAAGGACATGTCTTGTGTCCCATCCTACCTATGACTAAGAGGCATTTGTTGGACATCATATAAACTCTACGTATGGGTTTGTTATAAGTGATTCTTGTTTCTTATGGAGCCTATTATCACGGACATAGAACTCTAGGCTGGCGGGTCATGACACTATGCTTATGTCTATCATATGATAATTATGTTGATGAGATCATAAAATTCCTCTCCCTATGACATCCCATTGCATGAGTAATACCTTACTTCCCCTCAGTTCTTATGTGCTATGTGAATTCATGCAAGTCCCTTTTCTTGTGACATATTGATAGCTTGAGTCCATATCCCATTTCCCTTAGAATTGTGTTCTTGTTGTTTAACTATGCGCTTTATAACCGACGATGTGTATATAAATACTATGAGGCTTGTTTTGGGACTCTCGGGTCCCCATTTGCCATATCACTCCTTGGCCCTAGGCCTAGGTCATGACAAGTTTGGTATTAGATAACTAAGGTTTTAAAATAGACCTTGGAGTCCAATATGCCACGTCAAGTATAGTCTTATTCATGCGTGTGAAGTACACCACGGTCGTCAATGGGTCATTATGATTGCATATTAGGAAATATCTCATTTCCTTATTGTTTATGTCGTGCTAAGAAACGTGCCTTATGAATTTCTAACTTTGACTATGTCCTTGATGCCTTACCTAAAATGCCTCCAAGAAGAGCCTATATACACAGATAGGCCCTAGTGAATGAGGACCAAGTCCTTGAACAGCCTATAGTGGACCCAGCTACTCAACATGAATTCTAAACTGCCTTTGCCATGCTAGCTCAAGTAGTGACCAACAAAGCTAGGCAGGTCGTTCCTCCTCCCTATGTTAGCACTTCAGCTGCAACAGTAAGAGATTTTACTCGGATGAATCCACTAGAGTTCTATGGGTTAAAAGCTAATGAGGATGCCCAAGACTTCATTGATGAACTCTCAAAGGTGTTGAATGTTATGGGGTTGAAGAAGAGAAAACTAAACTATTTTCTCATCAGTTGAAGGATGTGGCTCAAGTGTGGCTGATGTTGCCCAAGAGACACCTCTTTTTTGAAGGTCTAAGTGATTGTTCTCAAGAGATATAACCTAAACAAGGCTAAGATCAAACTCACAGAGAATATGGTCTAGATATTGAATAATTACAAGCAAGTCGACGTAATTAATCTAATTATCTACTAAAAAGAGGGAGGGGTTTTTAATTTCAAGAAAATAAGCCTAAACTAGAAGCAAGTTTTGTGAAACCAGTGATAGAAGTAAATAGGGTATTGTGAAACTAATAAATAGAAATAATAAGTTAAGCTTACCAAAACCTTTGATCAAGTCGAGAGGTAAATTTAATCATAGTATTTGATATATCCTCGTATTGTGACATTACTAACCCTTACCTTTTGTTTTAGTCCTCCTCTTTATTCGGTTCAGTTAATTAGACAAGAGTGATCACATCGAATCCTATTAATTAATCTCTTTTTCTATTCATTACTACCTTGATCTGGTTAGTGAGAATTAGGTGGTTTCAAATGTTGGCTACCATTAAAAAATAATCAAAGCGAAGAGAACTGATTAATACATGCATGCACACTTTCCAAAAATTATGGATTATTCACTTTTTCCTTGTTAGTCATTCATGGTTCCCAGAACTTTACTTATGAATTTATTTATGAATACTTATCATAGATGCAAGAATCATGATATATAATAACATAATTGAACATTTAAAATGATGACATGAAGAACAAGAAATCACAATGTACTATTTTTCAATGTACAAATCACCGATAATGAAGTACCAAAAGTGTTTCTCATTTCTCTCATGTGTCCGCCTATCTAAAACATCTAAAAAAACCTACTTATAATAATTAAATACAAATCAAAAATCAAATAGGGAAACTGGATACGACAGCTTCTACGGACTGTGTTACGGGCTGTACAAAGATCCACGATGCGTACCTTGGATCTGTACTGGATTCTTCAAAAAATGGATTTTAATCTACGAGACCTTTCTCTGGGTCGTATTCAGATTTACGACCTATATATGATTTCTTTTGAAAACTCTTCAAAAACTCATTAAACTGTAATCCTCTACACAAAAAACAATTTAATGAGCCAAACAAACTTCTACAGCTCATCTCACAATTCATGGATGTAGCTTCTAAAACTAGGTCCTTAGCTGGATCTCAACCATGAAACCTCTCTACGACTCATGGAAATAGCCATGCCCTATAGAATGTCTCGTAATTTTTGAAAATGTTTGCCTAAAATTTTGCCAAATCCTATAATCTTGCAAAATAAATATAAAAACATGTCAAACCTACTATCATTTGTTTTAGAACACACAAAATTCTAAGTTTTAAGCGTGAAAAGTGATGTATTTTGATAACACATCAACACCCTTAATTTACAATTATTACTTGTCCTCAAGCGGCAGACTCAATCTGCATAAGCAGTATCGCAACACACAAACCTCAATCAAATGGCATACAATATCTCTAAATCAACTAACTCATCAATGCATATAAGATAGTCATCCAACAAACCAATGCATGTCAAATAGTCATCAAACAAACAAATGCATATCAATATATGTGACAGCGCAACGATGACAAACAACGTAACCACAGATAAGCAAAAATCACTGATGTAGCCTAGAATCAACAGTGTAATGTAAGTGGCCTCACTAAAAGAAGTCTCATATCTCACTCATGACAGTATTTTTAGATTTGGAGCTTAGCACTAAACAAAACCACTCAATGCTCACAATAAATATTCAAACACTATGCTCAACAACACATGCTTGCCCCTATACTCACAACTATGACCTTTGACTACTTGACTAGGATCACTATAGGATTTTCTTATCTTGTAACGTGGGCTCGGGGGGCTTTGGTATGATGTTTTAGGAACATAGTGACTAATGGTGGTCCTTGACACTATGTTATTGTACACATTTGCCCTGCGAACACTGTTATTTTTCAGCTCATTCTTCTCTTCTCCTATTTCAAACTTTTTGGAGTGCCTTAATCACATTTTTAGCTCATTGCCTTTTATTTTCATTTTCTTTTTCTTTTTAGCTCATTATTTAGGCATCTATCTCATTTTTCTTGCACCTATGGCATCTTTTTCCACCTTTTTTATGTATCACTAACTTTCAAACCATTTAGTGTGATTTTCCTTATACTAGCCATCTTAACATAAGCTTTTGGCCTAAGTGGAGGTGCACAATATCCAACCTATGATCGAGAGCCACTTTTGGCAGCCACCCTCAATTTAGTCTTTTTTCCTTAGTCGAGAAGCACAATATTCAAGGAAGGACCAGGGATAAATTGAGGATTTCACTTTCAACAGGGCTTGATTACTTAGGTTTTATAAAGAAAGGGTACATACAAATCTCAGACATTAGGATCAAAGGATACATCTAGCATTTGGTTTGTTATTTAGGTTAAGAGGACTAATATGAACAAATGCCTAAGATCCTTTCGTAACGAACTAACCTACAGTCTTAGTCAGAGTAACAGGGCATGTTCTGAATTAAAACAAAGTATAGGATTTAAGTAAAGAAGCTCACACATACTTGGCATCGATTACACTATCAACATAGACTCTCTGATCATGCTTATCGTCAAAATTAAACCCCACTTATGAGCACAAGAATTGTCAATCATCAATTTCACGTTGTTGATATCAAAACTACCTAACAAAATCTGATGGCTATAATTTTTTTAAAGCACTAACATATGTCATAGACTTTAGTAAAAATTGCTACTAACACTACTACCAAATCCTCAATGTACTGGTTAAGTAGAAAATAAACGTCCTTAAGGATGAAAACTTGCAAGAAAACTCCTCCGACTCAAAATTTGGGATAGTTATAGTCCATGGTTACTAAGGTTTCACTAAGTGCAAGATTTGGGATAATTATAGGTCATCGTTACTCAAACTTCACTGAGGCTTATAACTACCCTTACCCCATCGAAAAAAGTTTACAATGTCCAAAATGCAACTAAATATGACTAGATCAAAGCATAAGGGTAAAAAAAGAACATACCTAGGCACTGAAATGCCCACTGTAGCTGTGATTGACCAGCCTCAACCTGCTCCGTCATCTCTTCACTAGAGGCAACATGTTTGGATGGTCCAATACCCCTCATCCTCTCTAAGTCTCAGGTATCTGTGCCTCTTCATCTTCCATAGAGTGAAGTCTCGCAACCTCAAACTACTTTATATCTATTAACTATGCCTCTTGCCTCGCAGCATTTGGATCATCACTCTCTATGCGAGGCTCTTCTCGATGGAGAGGAATGTTATCTCCTAGGGACCAAACGGAGGATGCATAAGTAGTGTTGATGCTCCTGCTCTGATCTCGGAATGGTCCTATTAGATTGCCACCTGGATATATATCACGTCAGCAAGATAGGCTAAATTGAGCCTCTACCCACTTGCCTTTCAAATATATCAATACAGTTGTGTACCATTGTAAGCCTCACCATGTGTACAACAATAAAGTGTGAATCTACTCTAGTGTTAGCTTCTGAAATGGCCTGGCGAAGATAAGGCCTAATCTACTGGAGCAATTGAGTCAACTAGGACACTGTGTATGCCGGTATCTGCACTAGGGCTTATTAGATGTCGCTGACACTTATACCAAGCCGACCGGTTATGTCTGTATGGGAACAACCTCTATTTCAGGAGTGGTAGGAGTTGTGCCCCCCGTTCTATCAGCCTCAGTCTATGGGGGCCCCTTAGTGGTGGAAGGAATATTAGTGGACGAGGACGAAGGCTCTGACGGTTGTGCTGCGGTGACATATTTGGCACATGGTTTGGAGACTATGGTACTCATCAGAGGACCACCGACATCTCATCAGCATATGTCAAGCTGGAGTCTAATGTCCTGTAAACCTATATAAATGTGTCCAAGTGCTGAAAAATTCCACCCCTGCTACTTTACATAGGCAATATATCAAGCACAGGAAGGGAATGGAGGAGGACCTCTTCAGGGACAGCTCATGAATCTTATCTGCTATCAGGTGAGCCCAGTCAGTTTCACAGCCAGCCAAGATGCTGGCAAATGAAACTGCATGATCTAATGTCAAAGTTATTGACATAATACAAGCCTAGGGTCTAGACATGACACAGCGCAAGGGGAACCCGAAGGGACCCCAAGTAAGACTCTTAGCACATCATTACACATCCTTGGTCGTGAAAGCAGCAAAATAGCAATAAGGAGTAGAAATAGGGATAATCGGGGTTAAGGGACATCATTCATATCATAACAACAGAAGCCAAGAGAGAGTCAAGCTTATAAAATTACACATGACATGTCCACCAATGCCTCTACAACATAGATAAGAGCGGGGGCCAAGACAAGCAACCGAGCTCACCCTCATAGTAAACATTTACATAAAAGAAAGGTAGTTTTAGAACATAGTATGATATCATAAGCAACGTCCCCAAAATAGAGGACTCACAAACGATCTTGAGTTAAATTGTACTAGCCACGTGGATGGAGGTGTTCAAGCAGGCGTAGACGTGACAGGCGAATGGGGAAACCAAAGGAACTCCAAACAAGCATCATAGCATATCATTAAATATCCTTGGTCATGGAACAATTAAATGACGTTTGAAGAATGGAAATAAGGGAAAAGGGGACTAAGGGAGAACTTGTCCTAACATTGAGTCAAGAGATAATAGAATCAACTCATGGCGTAAATACATAGCTTTGTCCAACAACACCTCCACTGCATAGATAATGGCGGGGGCCAAGACATACGACCGGACTTACCCTCATGGACATAAGTAAATGATAATTAAAGATAATCTTAATGCATAGTGTGAGAGAATAGCTCTTGTCCTCGGAATGGAGGACTCGCCAAAGGCTAACTTGAACAATCCATCTAGCCACAAGAAGAATTAATAGGAACTCTGGTCCCTACATGGTGATATCACTTAGGAAAGAGTATGCATTAGTACATTTGAATGTACTAAGTATGTGGGATGCAATGCAATAATAGATAGACATTATAATCCAAAATGCATAATGACAGGAAATAGACATAATATTGCAATATGACATATATGATCAATGCATAAGTGAAACATGCTTAAGTAAATCATGCTCATATAAGATATTATATGTAAAGAAGAGACCAAGCTAGCTTTCCAACCTTGGTTGGTTGATGATGGTCACACTCCAATCATCCTAGGTGGTGATGTATAAACCCCTCACGCGGTTGATGTTGATCACACCCGAATAATCCTAGATGGTGAAGTATAAACCCCTCACATGGTTGATGATACAAACCCCCAACTCGGTTGATGATGGTCACATCCCAATCATCCTAGGTGATGAAGTACTGACCCCTCACATGATTGATGAATACAAACCCTAACCTCGGTTGAGTGTGATCTAACGTAACAATTTATATAGAATTTATCATGTACATAAGCTCATTTCATCGTTATATCATCATTCATATAGTATCTTATGCTTTGGACCTTCAATTCCTCAAGAAACCATAACCGGACGTTTTATCAAACACTTGGCAGGTGTACAATGGGGGTATAAAACCATGCAATTTAGAGATGAATTCATACAATAAAAGTAGTGGTAAAACCTTAATCAACACCTTGAAACACCCCCAAGACATTCACATTAAAACCCCTCATTAATTCCAACATTAGATCCAAGATTTGAAGCTCAAAACATACTAAAACAACCATACTTTCATGAACTAAAATCACTGTGCAGTAAATTTCTCAATATGCAAGACCCACTTGTAAAATAAATTTTAAATCATGGAATATTATTTAAAAGAGGGTTTAGGTACCATGGGTGGAAGGAACTAATGGTTCAACACTACATACCTTAGCTTTGGAGAGGTTCTTGAAGAAGACTTTAATAGATACTTGAAACTTGAGTAAAATCCTTGAAGAAATCCTTAAGATTGGTCTTGAGTTTGGGACTTGAATTTAGGGTGAAATATGAGTCTAAATGTTTGAGTGAGTATTGGGGAACTCTTAGGATGATATGAGGGTGAAATAAGGTTAAGTATATGTATTTTAAAGTGTAGGAAACCTTATGCCCAAGACTTAAAAGTCTTGGACCGAAGTCAAGAGAAAATAAAACCAAAACGGACTACTCACTGGAAATTGCATTTTCTGCACGGGCTGTTTTACAAAAATGGCCATAAATCCTTCATCCGAACTCAGAATGAGGTGAAACAAAGTGCGTTGGAAAGCTAATTGAAAGGGGTCGTGGATCACCTAGTTGTTTGTGTGCTAAAATATATTCCCCTTCAAAGTGGACCCTCCTAAATAGCATATTTTGCGATTTTTAGATTTTGATACGGTTACTCTAAAATTCGGTTAGAACCATTTCTCACTCAATTTGACCCCCTAAGCAACAAACAACAACATTACCCCAGTGCCTCAAAGGCTCCCGCCCATTGCGGGGTAAAGGGAGGTCGAATGTATGCAGCCTGACCCCTATATTTTAAAACATAGCGCGACTGTTTCCGTAATATGAATTTGGAATTTCAAAATAACAAATGGATTTTTAGATATATTGGAAACAAGATTCCGGGCACTTTCGAGTCATGTTTTCGAACACTTTTTTTGGGGTCATTCCAATATCTTCCCCTTTGGAACATTCGTCCCCGAATGTAGAAGAGACGTATAAGATAAGAGTAATCATGAACAAATCAGCCCCAATATGAACGCAACATTACATTTAAAACACTGTTTTCAAAATCTCAACATAGGTGTAAAATCATCATAAACTTACCTACTTAAACATGAATACATATGAATGACATTGGGGCTGAAATGCAAGACTTGAAATCATAAAAGGACTTGACGTGTTATCATAAGCTTGAATAGAATGAAAGAGATACGAATATTGTTCCTCCATGCCTGCTCCGTCTCCCCGAGAGACACATAAGAATAGACGACTCTCCCAAAGGGCCTTGAAGAACACTACATCATTATCAATCCACTTCTCCACTCATCCATCCAACACCTCCACCGGGACCTTCTCTTAAGTCAAATTAACCTTCTTAACACCCACAACCTCAAAGTGTTCTATAACACTAAAGTTGCCAACACATCACATCCACCTAGAAGCACGACAAACTTGATCAACCATATCTACACCCAAGGGTAATCCCCAAAATTAAGCAACTTTACCAACCTCCCTCTACACTCTACAAGGACTCACAATCCTCAACTCAATTGTCAATCTTAAATACACCTAACCCACTTGGTACCATAACCACCATCCCCCTTCCGAGACAACCTCCATACTATCATCTTCTCACCCTAGACTTCCAACTCAAATAAGGTGGACACAAGGCCTTGCCTAATCTAGACCTCTTATCCCAAGAAGATTTGGAACCATCAAGAACCCTGTACTACTATTCTCATCTTCCTTCAACCTAACTCCCTATCTAGCCAACCGATGGACTCTACGTCTCCTCATTGCCACTACCAACAACACATGCTAAGCTACCCAGAGTACCAACCGCAACACTAGCCTTATCGGAAAAAAAATGATGCACACTCACATCATAATTCTTAAAGACTTCAAACCACCATCTTGCTAGCCACAATGCACACTTACCACATTTAGCAAACAACCTCTCATCCTCCAAGACTTGCAATACTGCCCCCAAATGATTCACAAGCTCTAAACAAATTAATACTTCATTACTAGAAACCACCACAAACATAGCAAGATAGGGTTTTAAGACCATATTCAAGAAACCCACAATCATTACGGGTGCATAAGTCAACCAAGCAACTCCATCAATACTAATAATGCTCACTCGTAATTCGAAAAGATACCTAGGGATATCACCTATCTTCATCCTCACTTAGGGACAAAACCCAAAGCAAAGATCAATCTTAGAGAAATGGTTAACCTATCGTAGTTGACTAAATAGATCAACCATCCTTATCCATCATATTACTACCTTACTGGTTCTACACTCATTAGAAACATGCCATGCAAGTAGCCCAACGTACCCCAAGACCCTCAGCACAACAAGCTAAGCCGTCATCCCACAAGAATACTTATAATATGCATGTACATACTCTCAAAGAGGCAATAGTCATTGTCCAAATCACTTCAATGCACAATTAGGCTTAAAAGCCAAACATCATTCATAATAATTCATACTTAGGCTCAAATGCCAAAATCATAATTTCATAGCCATAATACCCATGTATAGGAATGACCTATTTATATACAAAATAGTGCAAGTACCCAAAATGCTTAAAGAGCAAAAATCAAAGACATATATGTGATCATAATATTTTCATAACAAACCTTTTATCAAAGACACACCATAAAATGAAGTTGCGCTTACCCATAACATAACTTTTCAAAATAATCCATGTACATGAATGCATATACTATGAACACTAAGGAAAATGATATGGGTAACTAAGACTCCATTTAAAATCAACATTTATATTATGAAGTTGAAGCAAAAACATAATTAATTTGATATTTAAATCCATAGTATAATCTCTCATCCATAAATGATTTCAAAATGGGAACATGCATGCTTATAACTCCATAAACCTAAGGTAAATCCTCATATAATGGTTTAAAACACATTATAATCATCAAATAAACACTACCCATGCATTAATAGAATTTTAGGAATCATAATATTCAAATTCCAAATTAAAATAAGTAAAATCCATGTAGGTTTTCTTGAAAATAAATTTTGGGTCTCCTAGATTGGAAGGGATCAAGGATCAATCCACATACACATGAATCCTACTAGCACCAAGGAATAACACAAGAAACAACAACCCCCAGACCTATCAAATCACCCTACTCATAACCTCTGGCAACCCACTAAACCCAAGAGGCTCCTAATATCTGGTGAAGTCAAAGGTCTAGGCTAATCTCTAATCACCTTCGTCTTTCTAAGGTCTACCTTATACCATCATTCGGCACCAGACAACCTAGGAAGCAACCACTTAGCACCTAAATACCCGTCTCATCTACTAGCACCCAACCTTCTTCCTTAACATTGTAGTACCACTCTAAAATGATTCACATGCACTACCTCATCAGGGAACGAACCACATTATCATCACCAAAACCTCCATAAACCTATTAGAGTATGGACGAAAGATCATACTCATGAGACTTATAGGCATAGCCAGCGTACTGGTCAAACTAAAAGAAACTACTCTAAATTCAAAATATCGGAAAGGGGGCATTCAAGGCCTCATCTGCCACCACCAATAATTCTATATACAAAACAACTTAGGTTCAATAACTCCTTTTCTCACAAGATGATAAATGCAACCCCTTAGAGACTAATTATACCTTAAGACATGAAGTGGATCTACCTCTCTTGCTATCGCTTAACAACCTCCCCCTCAAAGATGGGATCATTAGGGATTTGGGATCTAAATCTATGGATCCTACCATCCATGAAGACACAACATGCATGCAACCATTCCATCCCTAGTATGACATCAAAATCCACTACGCCAACTCCAACAAGCCACAAAGTAAGACCTAATGTAATACAAAATTGGATCAACACCTATCAATTTTCTAGCAACAATATACCCAACCAAGAGATAAATACCAAAGGTTCACATCACAACTCAGGTCACACAAGAAGACCCACCTTCAAATAAAAGAAGAGAGAAGAAATAGTGAAACTTGGATCCATCAAAATCAAAATCCTCTACTGACCTTCCCTCACTTTCCTCTTTGAAGCAGCATGATCAACTAAAAGAGCAAAGAACATTCGTTAGAGAGGAAAGCCCTATCTCACTTCTAAAGCACAACATAGACCGTCAAGAAGGGAAACATTTCCTAAAACGTCTCATAACCTCCTCGTCATAGTTATGGTGTACAACACAATAATGAATATGACTCTAATCAATGTGGTTTGTTGGACTCTAAGGATATAACAACCTAATTCTCTGATACCATCTTTGTCACGACCCAAGCCTAGGGCCTAGACGTGATCGGTGAATGTGGAACCCAAAGAACCCCAAACAAGTCTCATAGCATATCATTAGACATCCTTGGTCGCAGAACAATTAAATAACATCTGAAGAATGGAAATAAGGGAAAAGGGGACTAAGGGAGAACTTGTCATAACATAGAATCAAGAGATAATAGAATCAACCCATGGCATAAATACATAACTTTGTCCAAAAACACCTCCACTACATAGATAATGGCAGGGGCCAAGACATACAACCAGGATCACCCTCAGAGTCATAAGTAAATAATAAAGTAAATAATCTTAATACACATTGTGAGAGAATACTCCTTCTCCCTGAAATGGAGGACTCACCAAACTCTAACTTGAACAATCCATCTAGGCACAAGAAGAATCAATAGGAGCTCTGGTCCCTACATGGTTATATCATGTAAGAAAAAGTATGCATTAGTACATTTAAATGTACTATGTATGTGGGATTCAATGCAACAATAGATAGCTATCATAATCCAAAATGCATAATGATAGGCAATAGGCATAATATAGCAATATGACATGAATGATCAATGCATAAGTAAAAATGCTTAAGTAAATCATGTTCTCATAAAATATCATATGTAAAGGAGAGACCAAGCTAGCTTTCCAACCTTGGTTGGTTGATGATGGTTACATCCCAATCATCCTAGGTGGTGATGTATAAACCTCTCACATGGTTGATGTTGGTCACACCCCAATCATCCTAGGTGGTGAAGTATAAACCGCTCAAATGGTTGATGAGTACAAACCCCCCAACTCGGTTGATGATGGTCACACCCCTATCTTCCTAAGTAGTGAAGTACTAACCCCTCACATGGTTGATGAGTACAAACCCTTACCTTGATTGAGTATGTTCTAATGTAACACTTTATGTAGAATTTATCATGTAAATAAGCCCATTTCATCATTATATCATCATTCATATCATAACTCATGCTTTGGACCTTCAATTCTTCAAGAAATAATAATCAAATATTTTACCAAACACTTGATAGGTGTATAATGGCGGTATAAGAACATGCAATTTAGAGATGAAATCATGCAGGAAAATCAGTGGTAAAGCCTTTAATCAACAGTTTGCAACACCCCCAAGAAATTCACTTCAAAATCCCTCATCAATTCCAACATTAGATCCAAGATTTGAAGCTTAAAACATGCTAAAACAACCATACCTTCATGAATTAAAATAACTATGCAGTAAATTTCTCAATATAGAAGCCCCACATGTAAAATCAACTTTAAATCATAGAATATTAATTAAAAGGGGTTAGACACCATGGGTGGAAGGGCCCAATGGTTAAACACCACATACATTAGCTTTGGAGAGGTTCTTGAAGAAGAGTTTAAGGGGGAACTGAAACTTGAGTGAAATCCTTGAAGAAATCCTTAAAATTGGTATTGAGTTTCTCCTGCTATCAAGAAATGCGGAATGGGACTTGAATTTAGGGTGAAATATGAGTCTAAATATTTCAATGAGTATTGAGAATGTTTAGGATGATATTAGGATGAAATAAGGCTAAGTATATGTATTTTTAAGTGTGGGAACCCTTATGCTCAAGATTTAAAAGTCTTGGACCGATGTCAAGAGAAAATAAGACCAAAATGGATTGCTCACTGGAAATTGCATTTTCTGCAAGGGCTGTTTTACAAAAATGGGCATAAATCCTTCATCCAAACTCGGAATGAGGTGAAAAGAAGTGCGCTGGAAAGCTAATTCAAAGGGCTTCAGTTAGTAGGTCATGCGCCACCAAGTTCTTTGTATGCTAAGAGATATGTCCCTTCAAATTGGACCCTCCTAAATAGCGTATTTTGTGATTTTTGGATTTTGATACGGTTTCTCTAATATTCGGATTAGACCTATTTCCCACTCAATTTGACCCTCTAAACAAGAATATGAAGTCGGATTTTCAAAAAAATAAATAGATTTTTAGATATGTGGAAAACAAGATCCCAGGCACTTTCGAGGAATGTTTTCGAGCACTTTTTTTTTGCGGTCGTTTCACTCTGGTTCCTACATGGTGACATCAAGTAGGCATAGAATATGCATTAGTATGTTTGAATGTACTAAGTATGCCAGATGTAATGCAACAAGTGATAAGTACCATTATCAAAATGAATAACATAGGCAATGGATAAGCATATAGCAATATGACATGTATAAATGATATTGAAGTAACCCATACTTATATAGAACAAGATCCCTAAGGTGAACATAATCCATGTGTGAGGAGAGACCACTTTAGTGCAAATGCAAGGCCTACAACCTCCTTGGAGAGGCGAATGAGGTAAAAACCACTACGTGTGGTTAATGAGGTACAAAAACCCCAACGTGGCCCAACATGGTTACCAAGGTACAAACCTTTCGACATCGTTGCACGGGCCTTCCACCTCCCGAGCGAGCCGATCGAGGTACAAACCCCTCAACAAGGTTACCTAAGCCTACAACCTCTTGAGTGAGGCTTGGTAATTTTCCCCACACCATACAAATAATATCATGTACATACATTCCTTTCACTATAATATAGTCATTCAACTCATAAGACATGCATTATACCTTCAATTCCTCAAGAAATCATCACCCAGACATTATATCAAACACTTTGTAAGTATGTAATGCTAGTGTGAAACCATACATTTCAAGAGTGGAATGATGCTACAAATTTCAATGTAAAACCATCAATGGATACTTGGTAACACCCTCACACAATATACATCAAAACCATTCATCAAGTCTCACAATAGACCTTAGATTCATAGCTCTAAACGTGCTAAAACAACCATAATTTGATGAAATCCCAACATAGTGTGAAGTGAAATTCATAATAGATAAGACTCATAAGTAAATCAACTTTAAATTAAGCAATTTTAGGTTAAAGGAAGCTTGGGCATCATGGATAAAAGGAGCCCATAAAAGAAACCCACATACCTTATTTTTGGAGAACTTGTTGAAGACTGGAGATGGTGACTTGAAGATCGAGTGTGAACCTTAAGATCCGGATGAATTTCGAGACTTGAATTTAGGAGTGAAATATTTGGCTAAGTGTTTGAATGAGTATTGGGGAATGTTTTGAATGATATGAGGATAAAATATGGCTAAGCATAGGTATTCACATTTGAAATACTTAGTCCTAAGAATCAAAAGCCTTGGACTTCACTTGCAAAACTACCCAAAAAAATATACTACGCCGCGCCCTTGGCGCGTCGCCCCTGCGGCGCTAAAACCTCTCTGGAATTCAATTTTTGGGAATATGCAATTGTGATTTGTTTTCTCTTAAATCAGGGTTATGCCCATTTCCTACCCAATTTGACCTCCTAAAAAAGAATATGAAGTAAGATTTTCGATATCACGCACGAATTTTGAGATATATGGAAATTACGATTCTAGACACTTACAAGGCACATTTTCAGACACTTTTTGGGGTCGTTTCAATATCTCTCTCTTGAGAACATTCATCCTCGAATGTCAAAGAAAAGTATATGAGGGACCAAAGGCAATTTCAGCCCGTATAGAGAAGCAACAATGCACTTAAACATCATTTCAAAAATCTAAAAATAAGTGTAAAATCATAATGAACTTTTCAATTTAGACATGAATCTATGCAATGACATGAGGGTTGAACTTAAGACTTAAGATCATATAGGGGACTTAAATCAATACCTTGTCCGCCTCGGTCTCCCAAGTAATACTTTCAACTTATTGATTCCTTCAAAGGACTTTAACGAAAGCCACATCCTTGTTCCTCAACCTCTTCACTTGTTTATCCAAAATATGATCTGGAACCTCTTCTTAGGTCAAATTATCTTCAACAACATCTACAACATCGAGAAGCACAATAGCATTAGGGTCTCCCACACATTTCCTCAACACAGATACATGAAAGACTAGATGAACCAAATCCATCTCACTAGGCAATTCCAACTCCTAAGCTACCTTGCCGATTCTCCTTATCACCCTATAAGGACCCACATATCTTGGGATCAACTTGCCCTTCTTATCAACATGAACTACACCCTTGATGTGTCCCTCAAATAAACCCAATCACCAACTTGGAATTCAAGGTCCCTTCTCCTCACATCAACATTAGAATTTTGACGACTATGGGCCGTCTTCAACCTTTCTCTAATAATCTTAACCTTCTCAAGAGCCTCCATAAAAAGATCTGGTGCGAAAAAAGCTACCTCACCAACCTCAAACCACCCAACTAGTGATCTATCATGCCTACTAGAGAGAGCCTCAAAAGGACCAATACTGATGCTAGAATGATAGCTATTGTTAGAAGTAAACTCAATAAATGGAAGATGATCATCCAACTGCCTTTAAGCTCTGATAAAAAAGCCCTAAGCATATCTTCAAGTGTTTGGATAGTTCTTTTGGCTTGACTATCTGTTTGAGGATGAAAGGTTGTACCAAGCTTAACTCTTGTTCCAAGACCCCTTTGAAAGGACCTCTAAAAGTGTGAAGTAAATTGAGCATCATGATACAACATGATGTAACAAGGAAACCCATGCAGCCTCACAAAGTCATGAATGAAACAACCCCAAAACGTGCAGGAAGATGTGCCTCGGAAGTGCCCAGAATCATAATTTCCATGTATCTCAAAATCTGTGAGTGATATCAAAAGACTGAATTTATATTCTTGTTCGGGGGGGTTAAAATTAGGGTAAAAATGGTCTAACCCTAATTTTATAGCAAATGATTAGCAATTTCAAGTTTTCCAAATGTCAAATTCCAGTGAGCTTTTCGCGCCCCTGGCGCGACCTGTCGCGCCTAGTGTTAAATTTTTTTCAGTTTTTGACTTCGGTCCAAGACTTTTAAGTCTTGGGCCTAAGTGTTCCCAAACGTGTATTTACCTATTCTTATCCATATTTCACCCTCATATCATCCTAAATATTCCCCAATACTCACTCAAACATTTAGCCATAATTTTCACTCCTAAATTCAAGTCACAAAACCTCTTCTGGATTTAAGGATTTCCTTCAAGCTTCAAGCCTTAATTTTTTAATCTTTAACAAGAGTTTCTCCAAAGCTAAGGTATGTATATTTGCATTCATGGGTCTTATCTACTATGAAAATCACTGCACACTATGATGGGTCTATGAAATTTTGACTGTTTTACTATGTTTGCAGATATGAATCTATTGTTTATGGTGAGGATTGATGAAGGGTCTTGATGTATGTTGTTTAAGGGTATTACCAAGTATCTATTGATGGATTTACACTGATTTTTCTAGCATGATTTCACTTTTGAATTGCATGGTTTTACACTAGAATTGCACAACCTCTAAGTGTTTGATAAAATGTCCAAGTATGGTTTCTTGAGGAATTGAAGGTTCAAAGCATGGGATATTATATGAATGATGTTATGACGATGGAAAGAGCTTGTGCATATGATATATTCTATATAAAGTGCTGCATTAGACCATACCTGATCCGGGGGGACTAAGAGCCAGGGTGACCTAGCTGAGAGGTTAGTATCTCAAACACCAGGGTGGTAGGTGAGATTGCCAGTAACCTAGTTGAGGTGTTTGTACCTCACATACCAGGATGATTGGTGCGATCATTACTAACCTTGTTGAGAAGTTTGTACCTCACACATGAGGGTAATAGGTGAGATCATCACTAACCTAGTTGAGGGGTTTATACCTCGCACACCAACGTGATGGGTGAGATCATCATCAACCTACCAATGGGTTTATACTTTGAAAATCTAACTTAGACTCTTCTAAACATATGATATCCTATATAAGCATGAGTTACTTAAGCATGTTTTACTTAAGCATTGATCATACATGTCATGTTATTATATTATGCCTGTAGCCTATTGTTATGCATTTCGATTATGATGATTATCTCTTATTGCAATGCATCCTACATAGATAGTACATTCAAACGTACTAATGTATACTCTTGCCTACATGAAATCACTGTGTAGTAACCAGAGCCCAAGTTGATCATCCTCCTTCTCCACATGGTTAGTTCGGTACTACTCAAGCTAGTTGTTGAGTCCTCCATTCCGGGGACGTTTATCTATGTTACTCTTAGTATGTATTGAGACACTCTTTTTTATGTTCTACTTTGACTATGAGGGTGAGCTCAGTTGCTTTGTCTTGGCCCCGCTCTTATCAATGTAGTAGAGGTGATTGTTGGACATCACTATGTAATCATGATATGAACTTTGACTTTTTGTTTCTTGACTATGATGTTAGGAAAGCTTTCCCCTTAATCCATTTTCCCCTATTCTTATTCTTTATGTCTTTGATATACTTCCACGACCAATGATGTGTATTGATATGTCAAGAGGCTTGTTTTGGGTTCCTTCGGGTTCCCCATTCGTCGTGTCACGTCTAGCCCCTAGGCTTAGGTCGTGACAATGAATGTATAACCTAGAATAATCTTCAGCCCAATATGTGGTCTTATCTAGTAGAAAGTAAGCCAATTTTTTCATCCTATCAACGAAAACCCAAATGGACTCAAAGCCCTTTCTAGTCTTGGGCAACCCAACCACAAAATCAATAATAATCACCTCCCACTTCCAAGTAGGAATCTCTATGTCTTAGGATAGGCCACTCGGCCTATGATGTTCATCTTTAACTTGTTGACAACTATGACAACCGAAAATAAATTTGGAAATGTCCCTCTTCATGCCTCCCAACCAATACACATCCCTCAAGTCTCTATACATTTTGGTGGAACTGAGGTTGATCGAATAAGAAGAACTATGGGCCTAATCAACGATTTTCTCCCTCAAACCATCAACATAGGGCACGCATAACCTACCTTGGTACCTAAGGGCACTATCTCCCCCTTGGGAGAAAACCTCCACATTGCCCTCTTTCACCAAGGCATTCAACTCTACCAAGGAGGGATCAAGATCTTTCTTTTCTATTACCTCATTAACCAAGGAAGACTTAGAACTATCAATGAAAACAACAATGCCATTACCAACCTCTTCCAACCTAACCCCTAATTTAGCTAACTGATGCACCTCCCTAGCCATATATTTATCACCACCATCAACATGAGCTAGGCTACCCATGGACACCCTGCTCAGGGCATCTACCACTACATTAGCCTTACCAGGATGATAATGCACAATCATACATAATCCTTGAGAAGTTCTAGCCACCTTCTTTGTCTCAAGTTGAGATCTTTTTAAGTGAAGACATATTGGAGGCTCTTATGATTGGTGAACGTATCGATATGCATCCCATTCAAATAGTGACGCCATATCTTTATTGCAAATACCACAGCAGCTAGCTCAAGATCATGGACAGGACAGTTCTTTTCATGCACTTTGAGTTGTCCAGAAGTATAGGCTATCACCTTACCTTTTTGCATTAGAACACAACCCAAACCAACTCTAGAAGCCTCACAATACACAACAAACCCCTCATCCCATCCGGTAGTGACAATATAGGAGCAGACAAAAGCTTGTCTTTTGTTGTTTGGAATCTCCTCTCATACTCCTTGATCCTCACAAATTTAGCCTTCTTTTGAGTCAATTGTGTCATAGGAGAAGCAATTTAAGAGAACCCATTCACAAACCTCCAGTAATAACCCTCTAAGCCCAAAAAGCTCCTAATGTCCAATGGGGTCAATGATGTATGACAATTTCTAATCACATCGTTCTTCTTAAGATCTACCTTAATACCATCCCCTGACACCACATATCCTGGGAAGGCAACCTCCCGCAACAAAAATTCACACTTTTCATATTTAGCATACAATTTTTCCTCCCTCAATCTTTGCAACACAACCCTCAAATGAGCCCTATTCTGCTCTTCACAACGAGAATAGATCAAAATATCATCAATGAATACCACTACAAAGGAATCAAGTTAGGGTTTGAAGACCCTACTCATTTGATCCATGAAGATGGATGGTGCATTGGTCAACCCAAAGGACATCACCACAAATTCATAATATCCGTACCTGGTCCGGAATACCGTCTTACGATGTCACACTCCCTCACCTTCACTTGATGATACCCGAACTGAAGATCAATTTTGGAGAAGTGGCTATCCCCTTATAATTGCTCAAACAAATCAACAATTCTTGGACGGGGATACCTATTCTTGATGGTGACACTATTAAGTTGTCGGTAGTCAATACACTTTCTAAGGGACCCATCCTTCTTTTTCATAGACAACATCTGTGCACCCCAAGGTAATTGGTTAGGCCTAATAAATCCCTTCTCCAACAAGTCCCTCAATTGTTCCTTCAACTCCTTTAACTACGTGGGGGCCACAGGGCAAGGGGGAATAAAAATGGGTTGGGTATCAAGAAGGAGATCTATACGTAAATCTATTGCCCTTTCTGGAGGAATACCAGGAAGGTCATTTGGAAAGACATTAAGGCGCTCATTTACAATTGGAACCTAATCTGTGGGAAGGACCTTGGACTCCACATCCCTAGCCCTCAAAAGATGGTAAAGACACCTCTTAGAGATTAACTTACGGGCTCTAATGCAAGAGATGAACGTACCCTTGACCACTATATAATGACTCTAAAACTCAAGAATGGGTTCATTTGAGAATTAGAACTTGACCCTATGGGTTCTAAAATCACAGAGGCATAGTATACATGCAGCCAATCCATCCTAAGAATAACATCAAGATTAACCATGTCTAACTTAACTATATCACAAGGCAATACTTATGCTAGATGCCAATGGGATAATTTCTATAGAGCTTCCTAGCAACAATAAATGCTCTAATAGGAGTAGATACCTTATAACATAACGACTCGGGGTCAACATGGAACTTTTTGGCAATAAATGGGGTAACAAAAAAAAAGGTGGCACCCGGATCAATCAATGCATACACATCAAAATCAAAGACTTTTAACATACCGGTGATGACATTGGGAACTTCCTCAACCCCTTGCTTTCCCTGGAGAGCATAAAACCGATTGTGCCTTTGGGCACCACCTTGTTGACCACCTCTTCCCAAAGGAACCGTATTAGCACCCTGTGGATGAACCTCCTTTCCTTTGTTCTTATTTTTAGGGCAATCCATCACCTTATGCTTAACTTCCCCACAACCATAACAAGCATTTGTATCCCTCAAGCAAGGGCCACTATGACCCCTACAACATTTTGGACACTCACCACTAGGAACCACACCTCCGACACCTTGGGCCCTTGGAAAGTCATTTGCAACCCTCTTATGAGAAGACCCTTGGCCTTAATGGTACTGACCACCCTAGGGACTTTGCAAAATTCCCTCAAAATGGGCCCTCTTGGCCATATAAGCCCTTCTCTTCCTTAATTTCTCCTCCTCCATTTGTTTGACATAGGTCATCAAACTTGACAAGTCTATGTCAGTAATTAACATGGCGAGCTGGCACTCCTCACTCACCAGGTCGGAATCACCTATTAAAAATTTGTTCATCCTAGATATTGAGTTAGCCTCTAAGTCTAGAGCATGTTTTATAAGTTGGTTGAACTTGAGGGCATACTCCCTCACACTCACAGACCCTTGTTTCAGGTTTATGAACTCCACCAACATAGCTTCCCTAAGCTCAAGAAGGAACAACCGATTAAGAAAGGTTGCCTCGAACTCTTCCTATAGAACCATAATGTTGACTCCCTTTTCCCACTTCCATTGATTACACCATATTTGTGCTACCCGTTTGAGTTGGGAGGTTGCCAACTCTGCCTTATCTTTCGACCTCACACCCATAATAGCCAAAATCTTGTAGACGTCATCAATGAACTCTTGAGGGTACTCACTCACCTTTGACCTATGGAATTTCGGGGGATTCATCCTCATGAAGTCTCTCACCCGAGATGATGGTGTAGGAGCATGAGGGTCTTGGTCCCCTTGGTTGGCTTAGTTAGCCACAACCTATGCAAGTATAGTGAGAGCATCGCGAAGCTCTCCATTAAACGGTTGCCTCTCGATTGTGCAGGCTCTTCTCCCTCATGTGATAGGCATGATCTAGCATAGGAAAGGACAATCATTATGGAAAAACCTTATCTCATGTTCTATGGCACTACATAGAGTAAGAAGAGGGGAAACATTTTCGAAATCCCTCATAGCCTCTAGCTCATAGTTATTGTGCACAACACAATCATGAAAAAGACTCTAATCGACGCAATGTGTTGGAATTCGAGGATCTAAAAACCTAGTGCTTTGATACCAAGTGTGTCATGATCATAGCCTAGGTCCTAGACATGACACAGCGCAAGGGGAACCTGAAGGGACCCCAAGCAAGCCTCTTAGAACATCATTACACATCCTTGGTCGCGGAAGCAATAAAATAGGAATAAAGAGTAGAAATAGGGATAACCCGGGCTAAGGGACATCATTCATATCATAACACAAAAGCCAAGAGAGAGAGTCAAGCTTATAACATTATATATGACATGTTAAATAAATTCTCTACTACATAGGTAAGAGCGGCGGCCAAGACAAGCAGTCAGGCTAACCCTCATTGTCAACATTTACATAAATGAATGGTAGTTTTTGAAAATAGAATGATATCACAAGCAACATCCTCGGAATGGAGGACTCACCAACAAGCTTGAGTGAAATCGTACAAGCCACATGGACAGAGGTGCTCATGCGGGGCTCCAGATCCTATATGGTGACATCATGTAGGCATAGAATATGCATTAGTACATTTGAATATATTAAGTATGTAGGATGCAAGGTAACAAGTGATAAGTACATAGGTAATTATTAAGCATATAGCAATATGGCATATATAAATGATATTGAAGTAACCCATACTTCTGTAGAAAATAATCCATTTGGTGAACATAATCCATATGTAAGGAGATACCACTTTAGGGCAAATCTAATGCCTACCACCTCCTTAGAGAGGCGCATGAGCTACAAAACCCTTTATGTGGTTTATGAGGTACAAACCCCGCAATGTGGTTGATGGATTACAAACTCCCAACGTGGTTATCAAGGTACAAACCCCTCGATATGGTTGCACGGGTCTGCCACCTCCCAAGCGAGGCGCTAGGTACAAACCCCTTAACAAGGTTACCGGGCCTGCGACCTGCCGTTTGAGGCTTGGTCATTTTCCCCACACCACAAAAATAATATCATATACATACATTCCTTTCATCATCATATAGTTATTCAACTCATAAGACATGCACTAGACCTTCAATTCCTTAAGCAATCATCATCGGGGCATTTTATCAAACACTTGTCGAGCTATTGTAAAACCATGTATTTCAAGAGTGAAATCATGCGAGAAAATTCAATGTAAAACTGTCAATAGATACTTGGTAACATCTGCAAGTAATATACATCAAAACCCTTCATCAAATCTCACTATAGACCTTAGATTCGAATCTCAAAACTTGCTAAAACAACTACAATTTCATGAAAACCCAATATAGTGTGCAGTGAAATTCACAATAGATAAAACCTATTAGTAAATCAACTTTAAATAATGTAATTATAGGTAAAAGGAAGCTTCGGCATCATGGGTGAAAGGAACCCATGAAAGAAACCAGTTACTTTAGCTTTAGAGAACAACTTGATGAAGATTGGAGATGGAGACTTGAAGCTTGAATGTGAACCTTAAGATCCGGATGAGTTCGGAGACTTGAATTTAGGAGTGAATATTTGGATAAGTGTTTGAATGAGTATTAGGGAATATTTTGAATGATATGAGGGGTGAAATATGGCTAACTATTGGTATTTTCATGTTTGGAAGAACTTTGGCCCAAGACTCAAAAGCCTTGGACCGGACATGAAAAATTTCCCAAAATAATATACTATGGCCTAGTACCTAAAATCCACATAATTTACATACCAATCAAGCTCACAAATATAGGAAAGAAAAGTAAAGTGTTCCAGGAAATATTTGTAGCATGTGCTACCAAGGATCGTCTATGAGCCGTCTGAAAACCTACGATCCATTGGAAGCCTTCGTAGGTGACAGGGTACAGTAAAACCACTTACTGGAATTGTACCTACGTGACCAGGTATGAATCGTACACCAATTTATGGGTCGTAGACTAAGTCATAGGTGTAGTTCTAGAATTAACCTTTACAGGTACTAACCATATGAAAATAGGTTATGAGCCATAGTCTAAACTATGGCCTGTAAATATTTTTGTTTGATGGTATCCCAGAAAGCCACAAGTTATTGGACTTATGATGTTGCCCAAGTTACACCTCCTTTTTGAGGATAAAGAGGTTGTTGTCAAGAAATAGACCCTAACCAAGGTTAGGGGAGAACCCAAGGAAATACATAGACTCGAGAGAATTCAATTATAGCAATTTTAGTAACTAGCCAACTTACTTCATCAAAGGGGGGAGGCTTTGCAATAATCAATGGAAAGGTAAACCTAACTAATACACGAGTGCAATCAATATGGAGAGAAACTTTGGTATTATATTCCCCATGATTGCCTAACTTAGCATCGCTAGATAACCTAATTCTTTTCTAGTGTGCAGCATGCAGGACGGTAAGTTAAGTTCACCAAAAGCTTTGGTTGAAGGCAAGAGATGAATTTCACTATGTGAATTGGCGTATCTCCATGGTATGCAGTACTAATTCTTACCTATTTGTCCCAGTACAACCTCCTCTTGACACAGTTTTGTTGATTAGATTAGAACACATCAATCGAATCGTATAAATTAATCTTTTTTCCTATTCATTACCACCTTGGTCCAATTAGTAACACTAGGTTGGTTCTCATGTTGGCCACCACTAGAAAACATGCAAACCAAAGAGAGATAAGTAATAGATGGATGCATACTTTCCAAGAATTATGGATTATTCAGTTTTACCTTGTTAGATCTTCATGGTTCCCACAACCCTAGTTGTTGATTTAGCTACTCATACTTTGTGCAGATACAAGACTTATGAATTGGAATAACATGACAGACCACTTAGACAATTGAATTAAGAACAAGAAAATCTAACTTCTCAGAGAAGCACAAGACTAGACATGAAATCAAAGTACCAATGTTTTGAATACTCTCTAATGTAATCTCATTATTTTCTATCTCTAATTACTGAGTTTTCTGTGTACTATGCGAAAACATATGGAAAATAACCAAAAAAAAACTTATTTATAATATTAAAAATACATGACCTAAACAATATAAGATAACTAGGTCAGTACGCCTCTTGGACAGGTGTACGACCATATTGCATTCCATGGCCCGTACTCAGGGTTTCATATAGAGCATCTAGAAAACTGGGCTTCAAGTATACGACACCCACTCTACAACCTGTATAGTGTTGTATGAATCGTAGAGTGCTTTCGTCTGATGAATATTCAGAAAGTCCTAATCCCTAATCCTTAGGTCATGAACCATGTTCCATGACTCGTAAATCATTCCACGACCCGTCTGTATGTTCGTAGAATCAACTTTAGACAATTAGCCCTCACAGGATTTGTCTACGAAACCACTTCACCACCCATAGAATGTACTACGACTTGTAAAGGGTGTCCTACTGCATCAAAAATTAGCAACTTCTGTATTTCTTCCCAAAATCAAGGCCAACCCTGGAATCTTCCAAACATAACACAAAAACACATAAAACCAACTAACATCGCATTGAGAACATACAAAATTCCATGTCTTAAGCAGTAAAAGTGTTCTATTTTGGCAATAAATCAACACCCTCAACTTAAACTTATTACTTATCCTCAGGCGACGAACTCAATCTATATAGGTAATACAGCAACACACGAACCTCAACCAAATGACATACATGACATCAATCTCATACTCAGATACCCACACAACCTTATCAAAACAAAATAAGATAGTCATCTAGCAAACCAACACAAACTAGTGCATATGACTACACAACTATAACAAGTGAGGTACTACCAACAATACATAATCATGGAATAAGTCTAATGCTAATAATACAATGCAAGTGCCCTCATAGGAAAAAGTCCCATATTTGGCTCTCACAAATGACATTCATGCATCATGCCTAATACCATAGGCTTACCCCTATACTCATGACTAAAACCTTCAACTACTTAGACTAGGATAAGCTTAGGACTTTCTAGGCTTGTAACGTAGGCTCAGGGGCTTTGGTATCATATTCAGGGATCATAGTTACAAAAGGCCCTCCCAACTCTATTATTCATGTCCCATTCACCCTTTCTCCTATTTCAAGCTTCTCTGGGTGCTTTCTTTTCATTTTTCAGCTTTTTGCCTTGGTTTTACACTTTATTTTTCTTTTTAACTCACAAATAAGTCATCACTTATTTTTCTTACACCAGTACATCATTTTCCCTATTTCTCTATATCACTAACTTCCCTTTTATATTTGTGTTTCACCCTTATACTAGCCACCCTCAACATAATCTTTTGGCCTGAGTTGAGGTGCACAATATCCCTCCTCTGAATGAGGGCCACATTTGGTAGCTATCCTCAACTTAGGTTTTTTTCCTCAGTCAAGGTGCACAATGTTCAAGGAAGGAACACGACCAATTTCGGGATTTTACAACTAACAAGGCTAGTATAATCAGGTATTTGCAAAGAATAAGTACATATCTCACTCAAACATTAGGAACAAGTGATATATTGCAATTTTGGTTTGTCATTTAGGCTAAGTGGGCTTTTAATTACAAATACTACCTAAATATCATAAACATGCCGATTCAAGAGAAATTAAGTGCCCATAGGGAAAAATAACACAGGCAAAAAAACACCAAGTTCAAAAATTAGGGTAGTTATAGACCCAAGCCACTCAGATTTCATTGAGGCCCATAACTACCCATACCCCCTCGAAAAAAGAGGTGCATTGTCCCCAATGCGCACAAATCAAAGCGAAATAAAGTATGAGGGGTCAAAAATCATACATAGGTGCCTAAGCATAAGTATCCACCTCACATTGCCTCCCAAGTAGAACCTTATTTATTGTCCAGGGATGACTTTGACAAATTGGTTACTCAGACTTCACCAATTGCCCAGACTTCATTGTTTAAATCTGGCCGCTTCGTGGACTAATAGATATTGAAGACAACCTCTTCATCATTCAATCTAAGCATGAGTTGACCGACCTCCATATCTACTAGTGCTCGCCTAGTGGCTAGGAATGGTCTTTCTAAGATGATTGGGGCGTTAAAGTCAACTTTACAATCTAGGATCAGAAAGTCTGTGGGGAATATAAACTTCTCAACTTTTACCAGCACATCATATAGTATCCCCATAAGATTCTTCACTAGACAATTGGCCATTAATAACAACATGCTCGTCGAAGTAAGGGCTCCCAATCCTATCTTCTTGAAGATCTCAAAGGGCATTAAATTAATGCTGGAACCTAGAGCACATAGTGTCATTACGAACTCGACATCTCCAATGGTGCAGGGTATGGTTAAAGAACTGGGATCTTCACTCTTCTGAACTAAGGAACTCATAAAAATAATAATGGTAAAGCTCTTTAGAGCTCCTGACTCACAGTGTGCTTCTTAATAACCAGGTCCTTCATTTACATCGCATACCCTAGCATCTTCTCTAATGCCTCAATGAGAGGGATGTTGATGGAGAGTCGTTTTAGCATGGACAGGAAGTTCTTGACTTGCCTTCCTCCTCCCTATTTTTAATTCTTTGAGGGAAGGGAGAAGAAGTCCTAGGAATGGGCTTTATCTTTTGTGGTGCATCAACAGCTTCACTCACCCTATCCTTACTATGATTATCTTCTACATCCGTATCCTTGGCTATGACTATCTCTTGTCGAACATCATCCTTATCAACTGGCATATGAGGATCAATGGAGATCTTTCCACCTCAACTAGTAACCACCATATAGTGCCCTTCATTCATACAGTTTTGAACTGCGTTGCTACAGAATGTACCCCTCTCATGCGCGATTGAGTTGAGTCAATATCTTGACCAAACTGTTGCTTAAGCTATTTGATAACCATAAAATGAGATTCAATTTTTTTATTAATGCTAGAAATCTCTGATTTCACTCCCATCAGATTCTCATCATTCGTCTCAGCTTTCTTCAACAGGTGATCAAACATCTCCTCAATTCTTGAGATACTTATGCCTGTAACATGGTTATGCGGTGGCACAATGGGACATTTTCTGAAGCTATCTCTGTGACCCTAATCTGCATCTCTCTTTAGGCCCCTTTTCGATCATAACATCCTCCGAGGTTGTCCTTAAAAGCTTTATCTCTGTTGAAGTTTCGACCTTGGTTTCCTTGACCTTGGCACCAATAATCCTGATTAGACCCTTGAGCGTTGGTTCGAAAACCCCTTATTTGATTAGTAATAAAACATGTGTCCTCCTCATAATAAGGCTGATCTCTGTGTTCCCATCAGGCTCTTGCAGATGAATGCAATATTGTGTAGATGACTATGACAATCCTCCAATGGTAAGCCCGCAAATAGCCCACGATTTTGCAGTATCTGAAGCAACTCAATTAAGACTATAAACTTTGTGTAGGCCAGTAGTGGTGGCAACATAATAGCTCCAACCACCTCCATAGACATAAGATATAACCTATATTGATTCCACTTATAAGCACTAGCATTAAAATCCTATGGTTATGAAGCAATTTCCTTATTAGGAGGTAGGTTCTCATGATCAGCATTCTCATTCTCGTTCCTGTTTAGAGTTATACAAGCCACGTTATTGGCATCACCTTGGGCTATTCTCCTCAATATTCTATGCATCTATAGGTGAAACAGAGTCAAGGGTCTACCTCAACTTCGCGTGTTGGGCATACACTACACTTACACCCTGCAAAGAAAATAAAAACAATAAAAAATGTAAAATGTGGGAAATAAGGATTAATACCCAAATTACTATGAATTAAGTAAGTCTATATGTATTCCATGACAACGGCGACCAAATCTTGATGTCGACTAAGTTAAACCTCCTTTTTTAGGATATACCTGTCGTTGTCAAGAAATATACCCTAACAAAAGTTAGGGTTGAACACAATGGAATACGTAGACTCAAGGGCATTCAATTGTCACAATTGGAGTAATTAACCAACTTACTTCCACAAAGAGGGGGGGTTTTGCATTAATCAATGGAAAAGCAAACATAATTAACACAAGAGTGAAATCAATATAGAGAGAAACTAGGGTATTATGTTCCTCATGATTCCCTAACTTAGCATCATCTGATAACCTAATTCTTTTCTAGTGTGTAGTATGTAGGATAGTAGTTTATGTTCACTAAATCCTTTGCTCAAAGGCGAGAGGCGTATTTCACTATGTGATATGGCCCATCTTCATAGTGTGCATTACTAACCTTTACCTTTTAGTCCAGTACAACCTCCCCTTAGCCCAATTTTGTTGATTAGATGAGTACACATCAATTGAATCCCATTAATTAAACTCTTTTCCGATTCATTACTACCTTGGTCCAGTCAATAACACTAGGTGGGTTCTAATGTTAGCCACCACTAGAAAACATGCAAAATGAAGAGCGTTAAATAATACATGCATGTTCACTTTCCAAGAATTATGAATTATTTAGTTTTATCTTGTTAGTTCTTTATAGTTCCCATACCCCAATTGATGGATTTAACTACTCATACTGTGTGTAGATGCAAGACTTACAAATTGGAATAACATAATTGAGCACTTACACAATTGAATTAAGAATAAGAAAATTCAACTTCAAGGAGTATCACAAACTTAAATATGAAATCAAAGTACCAATGTTCTCAATACTGTACAATGTAATCATTCTATTTTCTTTCTCTAATTATTGAGTTTTCTTTGTACTATGCGAAAACTTATGAAGAATAACCTAAAAACCTATTTATAATATTTTAAAATACATGTCCTAAACAAAATAGGATAGCTGGGTTGGCATGCCTCATGAGCAGGTTTAAGGGCTATATTGCATTCCATGACGCATAATTGGGGTCTCGTATAGAGCTACTAGAAAATTGGACTTTATGTCTACAATCCCCCCTCTACGACCCATAAAGTTGTTTATTACCTATATGGAGGTTTTGTTTGATGAATCTTAAGAAAGTCCCAATGCTTGATCCTTAGGGCATGAAACATGTTATACAACTCGTAAATCATTCCACAACCTATCTATATGTTCGTAGAATCAACTTCAGAAAACCATCCCCACACTAGATGTGTTTATGAAACCACTTCACGACCCGTAGAATGTACTACGACCTATAAAGAGTCTCATACTACGTCAAAATTAGGAAATTCTATATTTCTTCCAAAAATCAAGGCCAACCCTAGAACCCTTCAAACATAACATAAAAAAACATAAACCCAACTAACATAGCATTGAGAACACATAAAATTCCAAGTTTTGAGCATCAAAAGTGTTGTATTTTGACAACATGTCAATTTACTCATGAGGGGCTGCTACGTCTCATGAATATGGGACGTAGAAGACCCTTGTACTGTCAAAGTGCAACAACTTGGATCCTCTCAAGTCCACAAGGCAAGTATACACAACATTGAAGCATCAATTTTGCGCACTTAACATAATTCCAACAACTTACCCAATACCCTACATGTGTAAATTATGAAACTACCCTTTCAAACATCAATTTGAAAATTCGTAAAACATTCTAACCACTATCAGACAACTAAAATTCATGCTATCATTCACAAACACACAATCACATGCCATTCTTTTCAAATAAATAGCTCAGTTTACTACTGATGCCATGCGACTACATGATTTCAAGCAACAAAATACAAAGATGTCATGTCCAGTTACATTAAACACATTATCCGGTGCATACATTGTTCAATTCAAAGGATACTACACAATTAGTTTTAAGCATGTATGATTTCTTATGAATGACAAATTTTGAGCACATAAACCTCGAAGCCGTAAACAATACAATGCTTTACTGGAAAACAAGGGGAGCTTAGCTTTTATCATGGAACAATCATAAATCACATAAGTTATAAGGAAATTTCTCTTTTGAAGGAACATCAAAAATGCCCAACTTGTATCAATCATCGAAGCACATCATGGATCATTATTAGCAATTCAAATATTCATACATACTTAGCAACAACAACAACAACAACATACCCCAGTGACTCAAAAGGCTCCCGCTCATTGCAGGGTGAGAGGGGTCGGATGTATGCAGCCTAACCCCTATGTTTAAAAATATAAAGCGGTTGTTTCCAGATGACCCATGAGGAGCGTCGAAAGTTGCATTGACTAACTGCTACTTCACATAAAAAAGCGCAGATAGTTTAAAGAGCCATTTTGCTTTATTCCATCATACTCCAAAGCCAAAAAAATAGGCAATCTTTGGCTCCATCCGAGATTGATAAGTAGCATTTAATAAAATAGACATCATAAAATCCTCATAAGCATGCACATTAACTTAAGAAACTTAAAGGAAAAGGTAAAATTTTGATAAAGAAATTTATGGGTGGAAGGATACTTATAAATCAACTCAAATATCTTGGAAGAACTGGAGAGAAGCAAACTTGTAGACTTGGAGAAAAAATTTTGGAAACCCTAGCCATGTTCTTGAGAGCATTTGCCTAAGAGAATTTATGAATTGAAAGAATGAGATAATGAGGTGATCTGAGGGCCTTAACGCTGGTTTAAAGCTCCTTTCCCATATCTAAAATGATATAGTTTAGGAATAAAAAGGATGAAAATGTCCAAAACTTCCCCTCATTAAAACTGCTGGATTCAACCTACGAAACCCCAATTATAGGTTGTAAGTTGATCCACGGGCAGTAAGTCCCTCTCATATGATAGCATATCTGAAATTCTTGAAAACCAATTTTGCTAGATCCAAAGATATTGAAACGCCACAAAAATGCTTCAAAAATGTGCTTCAAAATGCCTATAATTGTAATTTCTATATATATCAAAATTTGTGCATGATATCAAAAATTTGACTTCATATTCGTGATCAGGAGGTAAAATTGAGTGACAAGTGGGTATAACCACGATTTTATAGGATACATAGCAAAGAATAATTTTCACAAAATTTTGCAAAATAATGTATGTCCACATCCAGGCCGCGACGCGCCTATGGTGCGGATTAATTTTAGTTTTCCCTCCATATTTGGTCTTCATCACAGAACAGACATGGACCAGGTCAAGTTTTTCATTAGTTTTTCATTCCGACCCAAGGGCCATGGGGTCATAGCCCCATACCCACATATGCGTGAAAATACCTATAATTAGCTATTTTTCAACTGTATATTACTAAGGACCCTCTCAAAACCCTCTCTAATACTTGACCAAATATTTCATCCAAATTCAAGTGTCTCAAGAATAATTTTGGATCTCAATAACTCCATATAAGCTTCAAGTCTCCTTCATGTCTACATCAAGCAATCCTCAAATTTTGATATATGGGTTTCAACCATCAGGTCCTTTCACCCGCGGTGCCTATTCTCCCTTTTTATGTAAATTGCATGTCTTCAAGTTATATTATGTTTGGGTATCTCTTATTATGAATTTTGATTATAAATTGTATTGGGGTTTTGTGAAATATTGATTGTTTATGCATGTTTATCTATTCAAAGCTTACACTATGAATTGTTTTTGTCGACGGGGACTATGCATATTTTAGGCTATGAAACTATGTCTATTATTATATTTGATGATAGATTTTATGGTATAATACATGATGGTTTTGATATGTGTTGGTGGGTTGATTTACATTGAGTTTCCTCATATTATTTCACTCTTGAATTGCCTGATTTTGGACTAGCATGACACACCTGTCAAGTGTTTGATAAAATGTCTTGACGAAGATTCTTGAGTAATTGATGATTTATTGCATGGTTTACAAGTCAAGTGATGTTATGATGATTAAGAGATAATACGTATGCATTGAATTTATGGAAGGTATCTATAGTGTTGCAAGTTGAACACACCTTGTTGGGGTGGCATGCCCAACCACCTTGTTGAGGGGGTGAAGTGCCTCAATCACCTTGTCGTGGGGTGGAATGGCTATATTACCTTGTTGAGGGGTATATACCTCAATCACCTTGTCAGAGGGTGACATGCCCGTACTACCTTATTAAGGGGTATGGTATGTACCTCAATCACCTTGTCAAGGTGTGGCATGCCCGTACTACGATACTGAGGGGTAGGTATCTCAATCACCTTTCGAAGGGGTAGCATGCCTTGGAGTTCAAGTGATAGTTTACTTGGGCTATGATGATTATGGTACCTTCCTACACATGTAACCTATATTTGTAAGTTATATGATTTACTTGCAAGTTATATGATTTACACGCATGTTTTACCTCAAGAATTGATCATGTATGACCTATTGATATTACACTTATCCATTGCTTATGATTATGCATTTTGAATATGTTGGCCATGTCTTGTTGTATTGCATCCTACATAATTAGTACATTCAAACGTAGTAATGCATACTCTATGCCTACATTATATTACCATGTAGGAATTGGAGCAGCTCCCGTTCATCCTCCATGTGGCTTGTTCGGTGCTTTAGAAGATAAGCTTTGGTGAGTTCTTAATTCTGGGGACACTAGATATGATACTCTTACTTTTGATATCTCTTTATATTGAACACTTGATACTATGAGGGTCATCTCAAAGAGTGTCTTGGCCCCCGCTCCAATCTATATTTGGAGATGTTGTTAGAACAATTGATGTATTTATGCTTTGAGCTTGACTCTTAAGTGTTTTATGATAATTCAATACTTCTCTTAGTCACATTTCCCCTGATTTATCTCTCTTATTCTGTGACCAAGGATATGTGTATAATATGCTAAGAAGCTTGTTTGAGGTCCCTTCGGGTTCCCATTCATCGTGTCACGTCTATGACCTAGGCTTAGGTCATGACACACATGGTATCAAAGAACTAGGTTGTTAATGTTCCTCGAAATCTAACACATCACATCGATTAGAGTCTTGTTCATCGTTCTAAAGTGCACAAAAACTATGAGTGAGAGGCTATGAGGTGTTTTAGAAAATTTTTCCATTCTTCACGATCTATATCGTTCTTCAGAAGTAAGGTAAGGTTTTTTCCTCTAACGAATGTTCTTTGTTATTCTAAATAATATCTATTCCAAGAGGAAGACTAAGGAGAGATCGTTCACCCTAGAAGCAACCCGCCCCTCTAGCTCCTTAAGCTCCTCAAGATGGGGGAGTGGACCGTGATGAGTTTCGAGATGCTATCACCATGTTGGCTCATGCTATGACCAACCAAATCAATCAAAGGGCCCAAGCCCCTCGTGATCCGTCTCTGGCCTCAAGGGTGAGGGATTTTACTAAAATGAACCCATCGGAGTTCCATGGGTCCAGGGTGGATGAGGATCCCAAAGAATTCATTGATGAGGTGTATAAGGTGTTTTCTATTATGAGGGTTAAACCAGAAGAAAAAGTGGAGTTGGCAGTCTACCAACTCAAAGGGGTGACTTAGGTATGGTTCATTCAATAGAAGATGGAGAAGGGAAATGACAATGTTATCCCTTGGGTGGAGTTCAAAGCACCATTTCTCAACTAGTTCTATCCTATTGAGCTAAGGGATGAAGATGATGGAATTTATGAACCTTAAGCAAGGTTCCACGAGTGTGAGGGAGTATTCCCTCAAGTTTAACAAACTCTCCAAGTATGCCCCACCCTTGGTTGTCGATCCGAGATCAACGATGAACGAATTTGTGTCGGGTGTATCCGACTTAGTCAGTGAGGAGTGTCGTACCACCATGATTATAGGTGACATAGATTTGTCCCGCCTCATGACATATATCGAAAAACTAGAGGGTGAAACGCTTAGAAAAAAAAGAAGTGGTGAGTCTACGAAGGCTTGTTTTGTGGGTTGATTCCAAAATTCTAAGAGTGGTCGATTTCCTTAAGGCCACAAGTTCCAAGGACAAAGGTCTTTCAATGCTCCTAATAGAAGTAATGCTAATGACAACACCATATGCCAAAAGTGTGGTAGGATCCTTAATGGCCCATGTTTGAAGCACATTAATGTTTGTTATGGTTTTGTTGAGGTAGCTAATAAAGTGATTGATTGTGTTCATACTCAAACAAACATAGAGATGGTCGTCCACAAGGACAAGGTGCAAATGCAGGTCCAAAGGGAAGAGGAGGCCAACAAGGGGGTGCTCCTAGGCAAAATAGATTTTATGCTCTTCAAGGGAGACAAGAAGTGAATGAGGTGCCCTATGTCGTCATCGGTATGTTAAAGATTTTTTATTTTAATGAGTATACTTTGATAGGCCGGGTGCCACTCTTTCTTTTGTTACTCCTTTTGTTGCCAAAAAGCTCTATGTTAGCCCCAAATTGTTGTGTGAGACTTATGAAGTGTCTACACCCGTTAGTGAGTTCATCGTTGCAAAAAGAGTCTATAGAAATTTTACTGTGTTCATTTTGCATAAGATCTTACCTTGTGATCT
This sequence comes from Solanum clarkiae, assembly GCA_011800125.2. Classification (NCBI taxonomy): domain Eukaryota; kingdom Viridiplantae; phylum Streptophyta; class Magnoliopsida; order Solanales; family Solanaceae; genus Solanum; species Solanum clarkiae. The sequence goes on from JAABOM020060291.1 coordinate 48,958, forward strand.
TATTCAATTAGATATGGTGGATTTTAATGTCATTTTTGGGATGAATTGGTTGCATGCATATAATGGTTCTATTGATTGTAGAACCAGTAGGGTTAAATTCCAATTCCCTAATGAACCCATCCTTGAGTGGGAAAGTTGTGATGTGGTGGTCAAGGCTAGATTCATTTCTTGTCTTAAAGACCAAAAGTTTATTTCTAAGGGGTGTCTCTATCATCTTGTTTGGGTTAGGGATGTTTAGTCCAAAGTCCTTCCTATATAGTTGGTGTCAGTGATTAATGAGTTCCTTGATGTCTTTCTCGATGAGTTTCCCGGTGTTCCTCCCAAAAGGGAAATAGACTTTTGTATAGACCTCCTTCCGTATACTCAACCCATTTCTATTCCTCCTTAGCGTATGTCCCCGGCAGAGTTGAAGAGGTTGAAGAAGTAATTGAGGGATTTGTTGGAGAAGGGTTGTACAAGGCCTAGTAAGTCACCTCGAGGTGCACTGGTGTTGTTTGTGAAGGATGTTTCTCTTAGAATGTATATCGACTACAAGTAACTTAATAGAGTCACTACAAAGAACAAGTACCCTCTACCAAGGATTGATGACCTTTTTGATCAACTTCAAGGGGCTAGTCACTTCTCTAATATTGATCTTCAGTCCGGTATCACTAAATGAAAGTGAGGGAGTGTGACAATCCTAAGACGGCTTTTCGGACTAGGTATGGGCACATTGAGTTTGTGGTTATGTCCTTTGAGTTAACTAATGTACCAGCTATATTTATGGATCTTATGATTAGGGTCTTTGAACCCTACCTTGACTTATTTTCGGTGGCCTTTATTGATGATATCTTGATTTATTCCCTTAGTTAGGAGGAGCATCTGAATCACCTAAGTGCAGTGTTGCAAATCTTAAGGGAGGAGAGGTTGTTTGCAAAATATGAAAAATGTGAGTTTTTGTTGAAAGAGGTTTTTTTTCTAGGGCATGTGATGCTGAGTGACGGTATTATGGTGGACCCTAAGAACACGGAGGTAATTAGAAATGGCCTAGACCTTTGATTCCTATGGACATTAGAAGTTTCTTGGATTTGATGGGTTATTACCGGAGGTTTGACAATGGCTTCTCTTCTATTGCTTCTCTTATGACTAAGTTGACCCAAAAGAAGGCAAAATTTTTGTGGATCGATGAGTGTGAAAACTGTTTCTAAACTTTAAAAGATAAGCTTGTCTCGGCTCCTATCATGGCTCTACCAGAAGGGTTGGAAGGATTTGTTGTATATTGTGATGCCTCAAGGATTGGTTTAGGGTGTATTTTGATGCATAGTGGTAAGGTGATAGCATATTCCTCTAGAAAACTTAAGGTGCATGAGAAGAATTATCCAACCTATGATCTAGAATCAGTGGCCGTGGGATTTGCTTTGAACATTTGGCATCACTACTTGTATGGTGTTCATGTTGATGTGTTCACTGACCACAAGAGTCTCCAATATGTATTCATCCAAATAAATCTTAACTTGAGACAAAAATGGTGGTTAGAGCTCCTTGAAGATTTAGATATGAGTGTACATTATCTACCTGGCAAAACTAATGTTGTGGTCGATGCTTTAAGTATGGTGTCTATAAGTAGTCTAGCTTATATTGAAAATGGTGGCAAAGAAGTGTCTAGAGAGGTTCGTCGGTTGGCTAGATTGGGAGTTAGGTTGGATGAGGTTGACAATGGTGGTGTGTGGTTGTTAATGGCTTTAAGTCATCTTTGATTGAGGAGGTAAAGGAAAAAAAAGATCTTAATCCTGCCTTGCTAGAGTTGAAAGCCTTGGCGAGAGATGGTAAAGTGGAGGTTTTCTCCCAAGGGGGAGATGGTGTCCTTTGGTACCTAGGTAGATTACGTGTGTCTAGTGTTGGTGACTTGAGAAAGAAGATTTTAGATGAGGCTCATAATTCTTCCAATTCTATTCACCCCAGTACTAAAAAGATGTACAAAGATTAGAGGGAAGTTTATTGGTGGGGTGGTATGAGGAGAGACATTGCCAAGTACATATCCGGATGTCACAATTACCAACAAGTAAGTGCCAAAAATCAAAGGCAAGGTGGCTTAGCCAAAGATATAGAGATTCCTACGTGGAAGTAGGAGGAAATCAACATGGATTTTGTGGTTGGGTTTCTTAAGACTAGAAAGCAATTTGATTCTATTTGGGTTCTTGTGGATGGAATGACAAAGTCGGCTCACTTCCTACTGGTCAAAACTACTTATGGTGCCAAAGATTATGCTAAACTGTATATGCATGAGTTGGCTAGATTGCATGGGGTTCCTTTGTCTACCATTTCGGATCATGGTGCCCAATCCACTTCATACTTTTTGAGGTCTTTCCAAAGAGGTCTTGGAACCAAGGTTAAGTTTCAACGACCTTTCACCCTTAAACGGATGGCTAAGCCAATAGGACTATCCAAACTCTTGAGGACATTGTTAGATCTTATGTTTTAGAGTTTAGGGGTAGTTGGGATGATCATCTTCCACTGATTTAATTTGCTTACAACAGTAGTTATCATTCAAATTGGTATGACATGGTAGACATTGTTGATCCCCAGTTGGATGGTCTGGAGTGGGGTAAATGGCTTTTCTAGGTCCGAATTTGGTAATGGAAGCCTTGGAGAAGGTGAGGTTGATTAGGGAAAGATTGAAAACAATTCCTAAGTAGACAAAAGTCCTATTCCGATATGAGGAGAAAAGATCTTGAGTTTAAGGTTGGTGATTGGGTTTATTTCAAAGTCTCACCTATGAAGGATGTAGTTCGATTTGAAAAAACGGGAAGTAAATCCCAAGGTTTGTGGATCCTTATAGAGTTTTGAAGAGGATTGGGAAGGTTGCATATGAGTTGGAGTTGCTTATGGAGATGGACATGGTTCATTCGGTCTTCCATATGTCCATGTTGAGAAAGTGTGTGGGTGACCCTAATGTTATAGTGCTTTTGGAGGTTGTGGGTGTTGTAGAAGATAATTTGACTTATGAGGAGGTCCTGCTGGTGACTTTGGACGGACAAGTAAAGAGGTTGACAAACAAGGATGTGACTTCCGTTAAGGTTCTTTGGAGGAATCAACAAGTTTAGAGTGCCACATAGGAAGCCGAGGCAGATATGAGAAAGCGATATCCATAGATCTTCCACTCTACTCAAGCTTAAGGTACTAATCTAAGTCCCCTATGTGATTTCAAGTCTTAAGCTTCAGCCCTTGTGTTATTTTGCATGCACTCATTATCATGGAAAAATGTTTATGGTGATTTTTGGCATTCATGTTGAGATTGTAAAAATGATGTTTAAATGCATTTGTTGCATTCATGTTGGGCTGTAACCTTCATGATTACTTCTCTTATGTACGTTTCTTTGATATTCGGGGATGAATATTCCCAAGGGGGAGATATTGAAACGCCCCAAAAATGCCCGAAAAATATGCTTCGAAAATGCCCATAATTAGAATTTTCATATAACTCAAAATCCTTGTGTGGTATCAAAAATTCGACTACATATTCATGATCGGGGGGGAAATAGAGTGGGAAGTGGGTATAACCTCGATTTTAGAGCACCCGTAGCAAAAAATAATTTTCACAAAATTTTGCCAAATAGTGTTAGTCCATTCTCAGGCCGCGACGTGCCTGGGCCGCGAATTAGTGTTAGTTCTCCCTCCGCGTTGGGTTTACGTGGTGGACCAGACATGGACTAGTTCATGTTTTTTCCTTAATTTTTTATTCCGACCCAAGGCTGTTGGGTTCATAGCTCCATGCCCACATATGCGTGAAAACACCGATACTTTTCTATTTTTCAACTCTATATCACTCAAGACCCTCTCAAATCCCTCTCTAACACTTAACCAATTATTTCATCCAAAATTCATATGTCTCAAGCATAATTTTGGATCTCAAAAACTCCATTTAAGTTGTAATTCTCCTTCATGTCTACATCAAGGAATCCCCAAATGTAGATATGTGGGTTTTAACTATTAGGTCCTTTAACCCATGGTTCCCAATCTCCCTTTTATGAAAATATGGAAAATATCCATGATCTTGCAAGTTGATCACACCTTGTTAGGGGGTAGTACGCCCAATCAACTTATTGAGGGGGTGACAAGCCTCAATCACCTTGTCGGGGGGTGGCATGCCCATACTACCTTGTTGAGGGGTATGTGCCTCAATCACCTTGTCGGGGGGTGGCATGCCCGCACTACCTGATGAATGGTATGTACCTCAATCACCTTGTCAGGGGGTGGCATGCCCATACTACCATGTTAAGGGGTATGTACCTTAATCACCTTCCAAAGGGATGGTATGCCTTGGAGTTCAAGTGATAGTTTGCTTGGGCTATGATAATTATGTTCTCTTCTTACACACGTAACCTATATTTGCAAGTTGTATGATTTACAAGGATGTTTTACCTCAAGCATTAATCATGTATGCCCTATTGATATTACACTTATCCATTGCTTATGATTATGCATTTTGAATATGTTGGCTATGTCTTGTTGCATTGCATCCTACATCCTTAGTACATCCAAATATAGTAACACATATTCTATGACTACATGATGTTACTATGTAAGAACCGGAGCACCTTCCAATCAATGTCCATGTGGCTAGTTCGATGCTTTGGAAGATAAGGTTTGGTGATTCTGAAGATAAGGTTTGGTGATTCCTCAAGTCCGGGGACACTAGCTATGATACTATTACTTTTGATATCTCTTTACTTTGAACACTTGATACTATAACCGTGATCCCGGAGAGTATCATGGCCCCCCCTCCAATCTATGTCTAGAGGTGTTATTGGAAAAATTGATGTATTTATTCTTTAAGCTTGACTCTTGAGTTTTTTATAATTATCCAAGACTTCTCTTAGTACCATTTCCCATATTTATATCTCTTATCGTTGTTTATTTACTTTCGCCACCAAGGATGTATCTATGATATGCTAAGACGCATGTTTGGGGTCCTTTCGGGTTCCTATTCGCCGTGTCATATTTAGGACCTAGGCTTGGGTCATGATAGTTATGAAGCCTTGTTACGGGCCACATAAGCTCTTACGAGCTATGGCTGGACCCGTAGAGTCCTTCCACACTAAGTCATTTTTCACCTTTTTCTTGGCCTCATTCCATGGAGTACCTTACAGAAAGTATACTGGTTTATAGGCCATCTGATAATACGTAGGTCATCCTGGAAAAATCTTCTAATTTCCTTCATATCTAATATTTTCATTCACAGCCCCACCTATGGGTCATCACTTGGACTGTGGGTTACCGCATACTTGAAAACTTTTCCCCTTCTTGAAGTTCTATGTTTAAGAACAGAACCTATGGGTTGTATGTCCACTTACAGGCTATAAGTCATCTCGTAAACCAGACTTTAGGTCATTTTTAGGCCAACTTTTCTATACCCAAGGCTCCTAAATGGGGCTTGTTACATGAAAGATCACCGTACTTCAACCCTTAATTTGACATTGCTGGCAGGATTGGATTGATTTGTACTATATTGGGATGCCTCAGAAGTTGGAAATGATTGTGTTTTAATGCAACATGGAAAGGTCATAGCATATGCCTCTAGGTAACTTAAAGTGTATGAAAGGAATTATCGAGCCTATGATATCTATGGCGTGCATGTTGTCATATTCATTAATCCAAAGAGCTTACAATATGTATTTAACCAAAGGGATTCAAACCTTTGGTAAATAAGATGAATTGAACTACTAAAGAACTGCGATATAAATGTTCTCTACCATACGGGCAAAGCTAATATTGTAGCTTATGTTCTTAGACAATTATCCATGTATAATGTTGCTCATACTGAGAATGAGAAGAAGGATTTGATTAAGGATTTGCATAGAAGTAAGACACAAAAGTTTGATAGCAAAGAAGTGAGATTTGGAAAAGAAATTTTCAAAGAAAAAAAAGGAGAGGGCATCAGGTGTCACTAGATGGACCCATCTACATACTGTTAAAAGCTACATGGCCAATATGGGATATCATGAAGGTGATGGGCAAGAGGAATTTTATAAGTTAAGGACCACATATGATTCTATGATTCGTATTGGGATCCATGGAACGTAAACTAGCTCGCGAAGTAAGCTACTGAGGTATAGAAAGTATATGGTTCAAGGTATTCTTGATAAGAGCTCTTGAAGATCCATGTTAATCTTCAAGTGTCATAGCACGGTCCGTATAGAGAGCCCTCTAAGAATTTTGAGACTTGATGTTCACGTATACCTAGCATGACCCCTAAGAAATTAAACGGCTAGTAGGTCCTTTCGTAAAAGTTATTCATAGTTGTGAAAAGCAGTTAAAGTCAAGTTTTTAGAGTGGAAATAGATATGGATATGAATTATGGTCACAAGTATCCTCTATGACAAAGTTGAGTTGATAGATTCCTCACCAACTGCATTTTGGTGTAAGATTTTACTTGGGTTATCGTCAAATAATCATATGTTAAAGAATAAAACAATTAGGTGGCGCATGACTGTCAAGACCCAAGCCTATGGCCTAGATATGACATGGCGAATAGGAACCCAGACAAGCCTCTTAGTGTATCAATCACACATCCTTGGTCGCAGAAGTAAAGTAAACAATGTCAAGAAAGTATAAACAAGGATAAAGGACTAAGGGAAGTCTTTAATAGTATAAATCATAAAAGAGTCAAATCTCAAGCACAATTACATCATTAGTTCCAACAACACCTCTAAACATAGACTTGAGCGAGGTCCAAGACACTTTATGGGCTCAGCCTCATAATATAAAGAGTTCAACATTAAGAAATAGCATAAGCAAGAATAGATAGCTAGTGTCCCCGAACTTGAGGACTCACCAAAGCTTATCTTAAGGATGACCAACTAGATATGCGGAGGATGATCATGAGGGGATCCGATTCCCACATGGTAACATCATGTAGGCATAGAGTATGCATTAGTACATTTGAATATACTAAGTATGTATGATGCAATGCAACAAAATATAGGCATCATAGTCAAAATGCATAATCATAAGCAAGGAATGGTATATTAACAACATGGAATGCATGATCAGTGCTTGAAGTAAAACATGCTTGTATAGAACATAATTCATGTGTAGGAAGAGACACTCATCATTGACCAAGAAACTAGTACTTGGAATCTAAGGCATACCACCCCCTTAGGAAGTGATTGAGGAATCTACCCCTCAATTCTTAGATGGGCGTACCACCTTCCATCAAAGTGATTGACGAATCTACCCCTCAATTGTTAGATGGGAATCATCAAAGTGGCCAAGGTATATACCCCTCAACATGGTAGATGGGCTTACCACCACTATCAAAGTGATTGAGGCATATCACCCCCTCAACAAGGTGCGTTCAACTTGCAACACTACATATACTTTTCATGAAATCAACACATAAATACATTCTTTTCTTCATTATAAAGTCACATGACTTATAGGTCATGCACTATATCATCAATAACTCATGAACACTAAACCGGACATTTTGTCAAACGCTTGATGGACGTGTAATGCTTGTTCAAAATTATGCAAATTCAGAATTGAAATTATGTGAGAAAACTTAATGTAAATCAACCCACTGATACCTGGTAACACCCTCATGCAAGATATATTGAAACCCTCATCAAATCTCATCACAGAACATAGGTTCACAACTTGAAACATGCTTAAAAAGTCCACATTTCATTTAAACCCCAACATAGTTTCTAATCAAATTCATAGTAACAAGTACGCATAGATAATTCAACTTGAAAACATGAAATTCAAATAAAAAAGAAGGTTAGGCACCATGGGTAAAAGGACACAATAGTTGAAACTCATATAGTTCAACTTTGAAGATTTCTTTGATGAAGATTTGAATGGGAACTTCAAGCTCGAATGAATTCCTTGTGATTCAGAATGAATTTGGGACACTTGAATTTGGATGAAATATTTGGCTAAGTGTTAGATAGGGTTTTGGGGAAAGTCATGAATGATATGGGGTTGAAAATGACTAAGCATAGGTGTTTTTACATATAGGATGACTTAGGCCCAAGACCCCAAAGCCTTAGACTAAAACTGAAAAACAGGAAATAAAATACACTGGTCCGCGATGGTTCAGCGTCACGAAACTTATCGCATACCCTCACTATTTTGCGCAAACTTGGACAAATTGCTATGGTTGCTTTAAAATCGGGGTTATACCCATATGCTACTCAATTTTGCCCTCTAATCAAGAATATGAAGTTGGATTTTTGATATCACGCACGAATTTTAAGATATGAGGAAATTACGAATATGGGCATTTCCAAGGCACATTTTCAAGCACTTTTTGGGGCGTTTCAATATCCTCCCTTTGGGAACATTCTTCCCCAAACATCAAAGAAATGTACATGAGAGAAGTAATCAAGATGATTTCAGCCCAACACATGAATGCAACAAATGCAATAAAACACTATTTCAAAAATCTCAACGTAAGTATCAAAATCACCATGAACTTGTCAACATAAACATGAATGCATGCAAATGACATAAGGGTTGAAACATAAGACTTGAAATTGCATAGGGGACTTAAATTAGTACCTTAGGATTGAGTAGAATGGAAAAGATAGAGATATCGCCTTTGAAGGAAGCAACATCCTTGTTCCTCAGCCACTTCACTTATCTATCCAAAATTTCAACCTGGACCTCATCATAAGTCAAATTGCCTTCCACAACATCTAAAGGCACAATAGCATTTGGGTTATCCACACACTTCTCAACATAGACACATAGAAGACCAGATGAACCATATTCATATCATTAGGCAACTCTAACTCATAGGCCACCTTACCAATCTTCCTCAACACTTTATAAGGAACCATAAATTTTGGACTCAATTTACCCTTTTTACCAAAATGAACCACACCCTTCATGTGTGAGACCTTCAAATAGACCCAATCACTAACCTTAAATTCAAGCACCCTTCTCTTCACATCGGCATAGGACTTTCTACTTTGGGCTATTTTCAACCTCTCCCAAATCAACCTCACCTTCTCCATGGCCTCCATAACCAAGTTCGGACCTAACAAAGCCATCTCCCCTACCTTAAATGATCCAACTGGAGACCTACAATGCCTACCATAGAGAGCCTCAAAAGGAGACATACTAATACTTGAATAATAGTTATTGTTGTAAGCAAACTCAGTATGTGGAAAATATTTATCCAAACTACCTTTAAACTCCAAAACACAAGATCTAAGCATATCCTCAAGTGTTTGGATAGTTTTTTCGGCTTGTCCATCCATTTGAGGGTGAATGCTTGTACTATGCATAACCTTGGTACCAAGACCTCTTTGGAAAGACCTCTAAAAGTGTGAAGTGAATTGAGCACCACTATCTGATATGATAGCCAAAGGCACCCTATGCAATCTAACTAATTCATGAATGTACAACTTGATAAGAGCTCTTGAAGATCCATAGTAATCTTCAAGTATCATTTGGTGGTTCATATAGAGAGTCCTCTAAGAATTTTGAGACTTAGTGTTTATGTACGCCTAGCACGACCCCTAGGAAACTGAACAACTACTAGGTGCTTCTGTAAAAGTTATTCATAGTTGTGAAAAGTTGTTAAAGTAAATTTTTTAGTGTGGAAATAGATTTGTATTTGAATTATGGTCACAAGTATCCTCTATGATGAAGTTGATTTGATAGCCTCCTCACCAACTGCGTTTTGGTGTAATATTTTACTTGCGTTATCTTCAACTGATCATATCTTGAAGAATAAAAGAATTAGGTGGTGTATGACTGTCAAGACCCAAGCCTAGGGCCTAGATGTGACACGGCGAATGTGTCACACCCCAAGTCCCATTAAGGCGGACTGGCAGCCGTTACCATAAGGGTCGGGAGAACCAACCTGTATCTTTGCACTTTCTATATATATTACAAGAGATTTCTATAGTCAACATGCCTTTAAGAAAGCAAACAACAATAACAAGCCAAAAGGAAATACATATGGCTACGTTTTTAGGGCTAGGTGTCTAAAGTACAAGACATGACCACACTTTAATTTACATAGTCTACAAAGTCTCTAGATAAAGAAAAGTATCTGATAAGGGTCAGTACAGGACCTGCCTCAACTAACTATATAATACAAAAATAAAAGCTCTAGACACACACAGAGCTCCGAAGAAACCTGGAGCTTCGTAACAATAGCTGGATATCCTGTACTCCTACTGGGAGATCTACTAGCACTTGTACCTGCAGCATGAAATGTAGGTCCCCCATAAGGGACGTCAGTACGAGATAATGTACTGAATTTGTAAGGTAGAAAATATGTATATGAAGTAACAACTTAAATGAAACCATTCTCTAGTGTAAGGGTAAGAGACCACCTTTAGTTATACTGTGGGATCATCTACTTTATGTTCTTTTTATTACTTTACCTTTACTATATAATCTGTACATTGCATGTAATACAAATGACCAGCCGATCAGTGGTAAATCTATATCAGGATTGGCCCTGGCTAGGATTTTCCTTTAACCCCTTGGGCTACCCCCTATTATAGGATCGACCCTGGCTAGGTGATTCTTCCGCCCCTCGAGCAACCACGCATCAATAAGCAATATACTTTACTTTATCATTCAATTACGTTTGAGATGATTCTTTCGGTGTTCGTAATATTACAGTTGTAGGATTGTAGATACAACACATGACATGTAAGTAATCACAAAAGACAACAGAAAAATAAAAGGAGTAAGTTACACAAATAATGAAATACATAGGAGGTAGAACAACACATGAACTTTATTTAGTAGAACGAATTCATGTATCTTACTATCCAAGTATGTATGCAGATTCAAAGGTGACCATGCAAGGGAGCATATGAACATGTGAAAGAGTTCAGACATGGTTAATAGTTGTGTCGGAGTTGGTAAGTTCCTTTATGTTCCAAGGAGAAGGGATCTATGTTTTATTCCAAATAATACGAAATCAAGTAGCCTTACATACCTTATTGTACGACCTTGCTATTACCTCGAGATAACCTTACCTTCCTCCAAATATTTATCTACAATGTAGCAGGTGATAAAACTAGCATTAGCAGCCAATAGATACATCTTGGCAGCCATTCTCATAAAAAAACATACGGGCAGCAAGAGGATACTTATAAATCCGAGCATATTCTTTCAACCTTTCCGCCTCTAATCACATTTTCTAATACACATTATCATATACATATCATGTGCAGCATGTTTTAGTGCCACAAGAGCCTTACAACAGCCCACAAAGCACAAGACATAACAATTCTACGCAACATACAAATAGGCAGTATAACATTACATCCCTTCGCTACATTACTACGTTGACGATTCCAAAACTTTACCAACTTCAACCAGACTATTCCCAAAACATTTATACATGCAAACAGTCCTAAAATATTTCAAAAATATCCCTAAAAATATGTGGAGCACGTGAGACCATATCCCCCAATCAATGTGCTCACAAGTTCCTTTTATGAGCATAATTATGATATCTCACAAGAACTTACTTTGGCGGACTGTAAAAATGATGCAGCAAGCTTTATACATCATTATAGAACTAATACTCATTAATAATAGTAGCCTCCCTTCATAATCAATCCAACCAAAAAGAGGAAAGCTTCCAAATAAAAAAAATGTACAATAACTTTTGGAACACATGTTGTCCAACAATTTCATCATATACATAACCAACATAGTATCTTGTTTTGCATAAGAAAACCATACTAAACACAAAACTATAATCATTTAAATTTACCTTCACCATTGACGGACTCCTTAATAACCCTAAAAGCTCATTTTTTGCTGTTTTACAAAGTTAAAAAGTGTAGAGAGAAAACCTTAAGAAAATCTGATTTTTTTGTTCAAGTTGAATGACTTGAGTGAGATGATTTTAAGCCCCTTTTAAAGGATCACTCGGCCGACTTAACTTTATAATTTTAAGCCTTATTTTATCAAGAAATCAAATTACCATTTTTCCCCTTGAACTTGGGCCTTATTGGGTTCAAATTGGTTGGGCCTTTGCTACCTATTTTGTTTCCTTTCTCTTAGTTAGTTTTGGTCCAACTCACCAATCGAGTTTTGTTGTACATGGGCCCTTTCACTGTTATTATTGGGCTGAAAATATAGTCCATTTGTGATGCTAAAACATGGGCTAAATTTTACACTCTTAACACGGACTTTATTCATAATTGGACTTGGACAAATTCGATGTAGGGCCTTATATCTGTTCAGCTAGCAAATTTAAGCTAAGAAAGTAGGTAACTCACCTGCTAGCTTCCTAAGTCCTATAAGCACCTCATTTTTCTCACTTTATTTAAGGCCGTGATCTCCTCAATTCGACTTAAAACTTATTTACACTCAAACCTCTTCAGTGTTAGACATACATATCACCCTTTAATACGAGATTCAAGCACTTTTAATAATTGGCGTTAATTTGACCAAACCATATCATGTTTCATTTGTATAGTACTATTATTGTAAGATGTGGGTTGTTACATCTTCCCCCTTTAGGAATATTCGTTCTCGAATGTTAGCATATTTGTATAGCTCAACCAAGTTTAAACCTTTAATTACACAAACTTTTGACAACACACTAAGTATTCAATCACACGTACCTATTAGTGTCCCAATTCTGCATGTTGGACTTCCTCTTTAGCTTCAAATAAGTAAGGGTATTTTGATTTCATCGCATCCTTGGCCTCCCATGTTATTTCTTCTACTTGCTTGTTTCTCCAAAGTACTTTTACTAAAGTTATTTCTTTATTCCTTAGCTTCTCAACTTGACGATCTAGAATAGCAATAGGTACCTCTTCATAGGTGAGATATTCTATAACCTGCACATCCTCAATAGGAGTTATACAAGATGGGTCACCTATGTATTTTTGAAGCATTGAGGCATGAAAAACTAGATGAACCATTGAAAGCTCTTGAGGTAGCTCTAGTTCATATGCAACCTGCCCAAACTTATATGGCCCTATGTAGTGTTGGCTCAGTTTTCCTTTCTTACCAAATCTCATAACCCCTTTCATTGGAGACACCTTTAAAAATACCCAATCCCCTATTGAGAATTCCAGTCCTCTCCTTCTAGCATCTTCATATGATTTGTGATGACTTTGGGCTATTTCTAGCCATTGTTGTATTATCTTAACTTTTTCCATGGCTTGTTATACTAGATTTGGCTCAAGAAAGGTGGTTTCACCCACTTCAAACCATCCAATTGGCAATCTACATTTCCTTCCATATAAAGCTTCATAAGGTACCATCTTGATACTCATGTGGTAGCCATTATTATAGGCAAACTCAATAAGTGGCAAATGGTCCACCCAACTACCTTTAAAGTTCAATGCACAAGCTCGCAACATATCTTCAAGTGTATGAATGATGCGTTCTACTCGACCATTTGTTTGAGAGTTGAAAGTTGTACTCAAATTCACTTGTGTCCCTAAACTCCTTTGGAAGGACTTCCAAAACTTTGCAGTGAATTGAGTTCCTCGATCAGATATAATGGAGATTGGGAATCCATGTAGCCTGACTATCTCTTTGAGATATAGCTTGGCATACTCTTCAATTGTATAATCACTCCTGACTGGCAAGAAGTGTGCTGACTTTGTGAGTCTGTCAACTTACCCATATGAAGTCAAATTTCTGAAATGAGCAAGACAAACCGGTAACAAAATCCATGTTGATCATATCCCACTTCCATGTTGGAAGCTCTATACATTGCATATAACCTCCTGACTTTTGGTGTTCTACTTTCACTTGTTGGCAATTTGGACATTGAGCCATAAATTCTGCAATGTCCTTTTTCATGCCAACCTGCCAAAACATTTCTTCAGGTCATGGTACATCTTAGTTGATCCTAGATGGATAGAATATCGAGAATGATGGGCTCCTCCTATTATCCTCCTTAATCCATTAATATCAGTCACACATAATCTATTTTTGCAGTAAAGTACTCCATTTTGTGTAAGATCAAATCCCTTTATCGTACCTGACTCACATTTTCCTTAAGCTATCATAGAATAAGATCTTCTAACTGTTTTTCTTTCACCTCCATTACTAATAAAGACTCCACAACATTATGCACAACAAACCCTTCCTTTGATGTTTCAAGAAGGTGACCTCCCAAATTAGCTAGTTGTCGTAGATCCTTAGCCACCGCTTGACGTACCATGGCCTGTTTACCAGTATTCGTGATTGTCTTATGACTCAGAGCATCGACTAACACATTTGCTTTCCCCGTGTGGTAAAGTATATCAACGTCATAATCCTTTATTAGCTCTAGCCATCTCTGCTATCTTAAGTTTAGGTCTTTCTACTTAAAAATGTACTACAAACTCTAATGGTCAGTATATATGTTAACGTGAACCCCATGCAAATAGTGGCACCATATTTTCAGAGCAAACACAACTGCTGCTAGCTCAAGATCATGTGTTGGATAGTTTTTCTCATTTGGTTGTAGCTACCTAGATGCATAAGCAATTACCCTACTATGTTGTGTCAGTACACACGCTAAGCCAACTTCTGAGCATCACAATACACTGCATACCCCTCAGTGCCTTCTAGAATTACTAGCACAGGTGTAGAAGTTAGCTTATTTTTCAGCTCCTGGAAGCTCTTTTCACGTGTATCATTCCATTAGAACTTGGTCGCCTTATGTGTCAACTTTATTAGAGGCGCAAAAATAGAAGAAAAACCTTCAACAAACCTCCTGTAATAACCTGCCAAACCTAAGAAGCTCCAAACTTCCATGGGTGTTGTTGGTCTTGGCCAATCTTTCACCAACTCTATCTTTTGTGAATCAACCTTTATTCCCTCATCAGACATAATATGACCAAAGAATGCCACTCATATTAGCCAAAATTCACATTTAGAAAACTTGGGATACAACTGTCGATCACGAAGAACTTGTAACACCTGTATTAAGTGATTTGCATGGTCCTCTTCTGATCTTTAATATACCAAAATGTCATCTATAAACACTATCACAAATATATCCAAGCATGGCTTGAATACCCTATTCATTAAATCCATAATAACTGCAGGTGCATTTGTTAGCCCAAATGACATAACAAGAAATTCAAAGTTACCATAGCGTGTTATAAAAGCAGTCTTAGGTATATCTTCCTCCTTCACCCTCACTTGCTAATACCCTAATCTAAAATCAATTTTTTTAAATCATTTGGCACCTTGTAACTGATCAAATAAATCATCAATCCTGGGGAGGGCGTATATACTCTTAATTGTCACCCTATTCAATTGTAGATAGTTGATACACATTCTTAAAGTGCCATCCTTTTTGTGTACAAAAAGCACCGATGCACCCCAAGGGGACATACTAGGTCTTATAAAACCCTTATCTAATAAGTTTTTTAACTGCTCTTTTAATTCACGCAATTTTGCCGGGGCCATTCTACGTGAAGGGATGGAAATAGGTTGAGTGCCTGGAAGTAAGTCAATACCAAAATCTATTTCTCGTTATGGAGGTAAGCTGGAAGTTCTTCAGGGAATACATCAACGAATTCATTCAGTACCTGAACTAATTGAAGAGTTGGCGATTCTGCCTCTTTATCCCTCACTCTAACTAAATAACTTATATACCCCTTAGATATCATCTTTTTGGGCTTAAAATAAGAGATAAACTTCCCTTTTGGTGCCCCAACATTGCCTTCCCATTCAAGAACTGTCTCATTTGGAAAGTGGAAGTACACTCTCTTAGTTCGGCAATTCATGGTGGTGCAGCAAGAAGCTAACAAATCCATACCCATTATAACATCAAATTCCACTATTTCTAGCTCAATAAGGTCAGCCAATGTGTCACAGTCACAAATAGTTACTAGATAGTTATAATAAATCCTTCTAGCCCTATTAGATTCACCGATTGGTGTGAACACTTCAAATGGTTTGTTCAATATTTTAGGTGTCCTCTTAAACTTCCCAGCAACTAGTGGAGTGATGTATTATAGTGTAGAACTAGGGTCAATTAATGCATATACATTATGTGAAAAGATGGACAAAAGCTTTCATTCTCGCTATATCCATGTCTTTGTTCAAGGAAGAAATGGTACAGTCTCTGACCAGATACGTATCCAATCTATCTATATATTGTTTAACTCTATATGCCATAGTAGCAACTACATTAGGATCATACCTGGCCAGGGAATTAAATTGAAGGCTATACTCTCTCGCGCTTACATTCCCTTGTTGGAGGTTCAAGAAATGATCTACACAGGACTCTCGGATCTCTAATGGCAAGTAATAGTCAAGAAATTCCTCTTTGAACTCCTTCCAGGTAGTTGGGGGTGCATATATACCTTTAGATTGCTTCCAAGCTTCATACCACAATATATACACACCTTTCAACCTATATGTCGCTAACTCGACAACTTCTATACAACTCACATGCATAACATCTAAAGTGCATTGAATCTGATCAACAAAGTCTTGGGGATCTTCATTAGGATCTGACCCAGTGAAGGATGGAGGGTCCAAACCAAGGAAATCATGTATCCTCGTGCCAGCTTCCCTATTTGCACCACCTGTACATATGACTAGACCTTCCTGTCTTTGACCTTGGCCAGTAACTATACGAGTCAATAGTTGGACTGCATTTCTCATATCCTGCATGGTAGCATAGATAGGTGGTTCTGGGAATTTCACTACTTCCTAGTTCATCATGAGCTGGAGGAGTTGGAGATGTATGTGACAGAGACTCCTCTTGAACCTCATTTCGTGGTCTCACCTGACTGGATATACTAACCACCACTTCTACATCCTTCCCTTTACCTTTGTTTTTCCTGGTTTTTTGGCATACTTGAAGTACAAAATGATTTAGGAGTTAAACATAATGCACCTATTACACTTGGCTCTATGGAACGATCTAAAGAATGAAAAGAAAGTAACAACTTCTAAATTCCACGTAGCCTCCTACTTATAAATGTGGTGCACAAAACATCGATAAACAAGACTCTACATAGACACGGCTTTGTAGACTCCCTAGGATGACCCTCTCTAATACCACTTTTGTCATACCCCAAGTCCCGTTAAGGCGGACTGACACCCGTAGCCTATAAGACTCGGGACAACCAATGTGTATCTATAAGCTTTCCATATATATTACAAGAGATTACTACATTCAACATGCCTTTAAGAAAGTAAACAGTAATAACAAGCCAAAAGGAAATGCATATGGCTTGGCTATTGGGGTCACGGTGTCTAAAGTACGAGACATGACCACACTTTAATTTACATAGTCTACAAAGCCTCTAGATAAGGAAAAGTATCTGATAAGGGTCGGGACAGGCCCTGTCTTGACTAACTGTACAATAAAAAAATATAAGCTCTAGACTCACACATAGCTCGAAGCAAGATGGAGCTTGGTAACAACATCAGGATATCCTGTACTCTTACTGGGGAGATCTACTAGCACCTGTACCTACAACATGAAATGCAGGACCCCCATAAGGGATGTCAGTATGAGATAATGTACTAAATATGTAAGGTAGAAAATACTGTATATGAAGTAACAACTCAAATGAAACTATGCACTAGTGTAAGGGTAAGAGACCACCTTTAGTTATACTGTGCGATCATGTACTTTATGTTCTTTTTATTACTTTACCATTACTATATATTCTGTGCACAACATGTAATACAAATGACCAGTGATCAGTGGTAAACCTATATGGGGATTGGCCCTTGCTAGGCTTTTCCTTTAACCCCTCAGGCTACCCCCCATGATAGGATCGGCCTAGGATAGGTTGATTCTTCCACCCCTCGGGTTATCACCCATCAATGAGCAATATACTTTACTTTATCATTCAATTACCTTTGAGATGATTCTTTTGGTGGTCGTAATATTGGAGTTGTTGGATTGTAGATATAACATATGACATGTAAATAATCACAAATGACAACACCACAATGAAAGGAGTAAGCTACACAAATAATGAAATGTATAGGAGGTAGAACAACACATGAACTTTATTTAGTAGAACGAATTCGTGTATCTTGGCATCCAAGTATGTCTGAGGATTCAAAGGTGATTATGTATGGGAGCATATGAACATGTGAAAGAGTTGAGACACGGTTAATAGTTGTGTCGGAGTTGGTAAGTGCCTTTATGTGCCAAGGAGGGATCTATGTTTCATGCCAAATAATACAAAATCAAGTAGCCTTACATACCTCGATGTACGACATCGTTGTTACCTTGAGATAACCTTCTCTTCTTCTGAATATTTATCTACAATATAGTAGGTGATGAAACTAGCATTAGTAGCCAACAAATACATCTTGGCATCCCACTCTCATAAAAACAATGTATGGGCAGCAAGCGGATAATTATAAACCCGAGCGTATTCTTTCAACCTTTCCGTGCATAATCGAATTTTCTAATACACATCATCATATGCATATCATGTGTCATCTTTTTTAGTGCCATAATAGCCACACAACAGCCCACAAAGTACAAGACATAATAATTCTATGCGACATACAAATAGGCGGCATAACGTTGCATCCCTTCGCTACATTATGATGTTGACGATTCCAAAACTTTACCAACTTCAACCAAACTGTTCCCACAGCATTTTTACATACAAACAGTGCTAAAATAGTTCAAAAATAGTCCTCTAAATAGGTGGAGGAAACAAGACCATAGCCTCCAATCAATCATCCCACAAGTTCCTATTACGAGTACAATTATGATATCTCACAAGAACTTACTTTTGCGGACTATAAAAATGATACAGAAGCCTTTATACATCATTATATAACCAATATTAATTAATAATAGTAGCCTCAATTTATAACCAATCAAACCAAAAAGAGGAAAGCTTCCAAATAAACAAGAAAAATGTACAACAACTTTTGGAACAGATGCTGTCCAACAATTTTAGCATAGACATAACCAATATAGTCTCTTGTTTTGCATAAGAAAACCACACTAAAAATACAACTATAATCACTTACCTTTACCTTCAACAATGAGGGATTCCTTAAGAACCCTAAAGTCTCCTTTTGGCTATTTTACAAAGTTAAGAAGTGTAGAGAGAAAGCCTTAAGAAAATCTGATTTTTTTGTTCAAGTTGAATGACTTGTGTGAGCTAATTTTAAGCCTCTTTTAAAGAAGACCTTGACCAAATTAACTTTCTAATTTGAAGCCTTATTTTATCAAGAAATCAAAGTACCATTTAGACCCTTTCACTTTGGCCTTATTGGGTTCAAATTGGTTGGGCCTTTGCTGCCTATTTGGTTTCCTTTCTCTTAGTTAGTTTTAGCCCAACTCACTAAGTGAGTTTTGTTGTACTTGTACCCTTTCTCTATTATTCTTAGGATGAAAGTATAGTCCTTTGTGATGCTAAAACATGGGATAAAGTTACACCCTTAACATGGACTTTATTCATAATGGGACTTGGACAAATTCGACGTCGAGCCTCGTCTTCGTTTAGCTGGTAAATTTAAGGTAAGAAAGTAGGTGACTCACCTACTAGCTTCCTAAGTCCTACAAGCACCTCACTTCTCTCACTTTAATTGAGACTGTGATCTCCTCAATTTGACTTAAAACTTATTTACACTCAACCCTCTTTAGTGTTAGACATACATATCGCCCTTTAATTGGAGATTCAAGAAATTCTAAAAATTAGTGCTAATTTGACCAAACCATATCAAGTTTCATTTGCATAATACTAGTATTGTAAGATGTGGTGTTTGACATAATGGGAACCTAAAGGGACCCAAACAAGCCTCTTAGCTTATCAATCATACATCCTTGGTCGCGGAAGCAAAGTAAACAACATCAAGAAAGTATAAACAAGGATGAAGGGACTAAGGGAAGTCTTTAAAAACATAAATAATAAAAGAGTCAAATCTCAGGAAAAATTACATCATTAATTACAACAACACCTCTACTCATTAGTTCCAACAACACCTCTAAATGTGACAGAGAAGGTAATGACAGAGTTGGCTGAGAAGAGTTCAAGTTTTCTTTCTTGTATTGTTTCTTCCTTCTTAAGCTCGGTGAGGAAAAATTGACAAAGTTTATCAACCTCAAATTAGGTGGAATGAGTGTGAGATGATATGCGCTCAAGTGTGATAAACTCTCCAAATATCCTCCTACACTATTGGCTGACCTAGATGCAAGAATGCACGAGTTCATCTCAGGGACTTCTAACTTAGTTGTTAATGAATGTATCAATGGTATGCTTATTTAGGATATGGATAATTCTTTGCTCATGATATGCACTGAAAAATTGAATGGGAGAATCTCAAGGAAAGGTGAATGAAGGATTCCAAGAGGGCATGTTTTGATGGTGGGTTCTCTAACTCAAGAAGTGATGGTAGTAATGGATGTTTTCAAGAAGGACAAGGTTCAAATCCAACGGTTGCTAAAGATAGAGTGTTATATCTCAATGAACAAGGTAAAGGTAGGATAATACACCCTAAGTGTGACAGGTGTGGGAATAATCACCTGGGAAGATTCTTAAAGGATTTAGGTGTTTGTTATGGGTGTGGAAAGATAGGCTACAAGCTTGCTTA
This sequence comes from Solanum clarkiae, assembly GCA_011800125.2. Classification (NCBI taxonomy): domain Eukaryota; kingdom Viridiplantae; phylum Streptophyta; class Magnoliopsida; order Solanales; family Solanaceae; genus Solanum; species Solanum clarkiae. The sequence goes on from JAABOM020060291.1 coordinate 69,475, forward strand.
TTATCCTAGTACTCCAAAGAAAGGTCAAATGGCTCTGAGTGGTCAAGAACAAACAAAGTCCCAACTATGTAGTTCTCCTTGCAACAACAAATTTTATGACTTTGAAGCACCCCATACTTGCCTATGAATATCCACATAATCATAATTCCCTTATATCTCAAATCGAGGATATTTAAACACCCTTCTACGTAGCTTAGAAAGACCCTATGATGCATTTTTTTCAATATCTCAAAATTGAGACAAAATTTCACAAATTCGACTTCATATTCTTGTTTGGAGGGAAACATTGTATGGGAAAATGAGTACCTATAAGGTATATTTTGTCCGTGCCAAGAAAAATAATTTTTTGTGAAACTTAGCAAAAAATAGCAGTTGTCCGAGATGGGTCCGTGACTCGGACCTGAGGCGGACTAGTTCACAAATTTTGGAAAAATTATTCTTTTTACTCTAGAGCAATTGGCTAATAACCCTATACTATATACACTAAAATCCCTTATTGTCTAGCCGTTTTGAGCCCTAAAAACCAACAAAAAAACCTCTTAGAATCCTCTCTAATCTTCATCAAATTCTCCATACATTCTCAAGGTCTTCAAGAAGTCTTGTGGGAATTCAAGGAAACCAAGTCATACCCCAAGTTTTCCTCAATATTAAAGTTTCCCAATCTCTTTTGGGTTATAAGGATTTCCTTCAAGATTCAAGTCTCTATTTTAAATCTTCTTCAAGAAAATCTCCAAAGTCAAGGTATGTAGGTTTTTTCACCCATGAGGCCTAAGCTTCTTTTTCTTAAAAATTGTATGATTTAGAGTTGATTTACTCATGGGTCTTATTTATTATTAAAATCACTACACACTATGTTGTTGTTTATGAAGTTGTGACTATTTTAATATGTTTTGGGCTATGAATCTAAGATCTATTATGGGATTTGATGAAGGGTTTTGATGTACATTGGTTGAGGGTGTTACCAAGTATGTATTAATGTTTTTACATTGAGCTTTATAGCATGATTTCACTCTTGAATTTCATGGTTTTACACTAGCATTACAGACCCTCTAAGTGTTTGATAAAATTTTCGGTTATCAATCCTTGAGGAATTGATGGTCTAATACATCTCTTATGCATTGAATAGCCATATAATGATTATATGATGATGAAATGATTATGGAAGTAATGTATGTATACGGTAACTATATGATAATGATGATACAAATGTTTATATGAGTTATTTCCATGAAAAAGTACCTATGGTGTTGCAAGTAAATTGTTGGGTTTCCATGTTTGTTGTGCTCTTGAGAAAATCAAAAATGTCTTCCCTTGTTGTTTGAAGTGAAATTTTGTGATGAACTAGTTCTATGATCTATATCGAAAAAGCCATGTTGTAAGGTAGAATGACTAATAATTCCTACAAAAAAATCATATCATAAGGTATGGACCCATTACAGAAAAAGGTCATGCCATAAGATAGAATAACTAATAGTTCTTGCCGAAAAGATCATATCATAAGGTATCGACACCATATCAAAAAGGCCATTCTGTAAGGCATAAAGACTAATGGTTCCAACCGAAAATATCTTATCATATGGTGTGGACATTCTATAGAAAAGGCCATGTCATAAGGTAGAATAAATCATGGATCCTACCCAAAAGATTTTATCGTGAAGTAGGGGACTTCTTATACTATCTACCAAAAAGATTATGTCGTACGGTAGGGGTATTGGTAACACTGTCCAAGAAGGTTATATCGTAAGGTGAGTGGGGGCCATTTGGTCCATTTCATGAAGATTGGTAAGAAAGGGTTGAGTATGTATTCCATAATGAGTTACATTCCTTGATCATGATTTAGAAGCATGTTTTACCTTAAGCATTGTCCACGCATGCCATGTTGCGAATTTACTATTTCTTTCTATGATTATGCATTTTGATTATTACCATCTCTTGTTCCATTGCATCCTACATACTTAGTACATTCCGACGTACTAACGCATACTCTATGCCTACATGATATCACCATGTAGGAACTGGAGCCCCACTTGAGCATCTCCACCCATGTGGCTAGCACGGTTTCACTCAAGCATGTTGGTAAGTCCTCCATTTCGGGGACATTACTTATGATATTTTGTTGTGTGTTACGACTTTCTCTTTGGCTTATGTATTGACTATGAGGGTGAGCCCAGTTGCTTTGTCTTGGGCCCCGCTCTTATCTATATAATAAAGGTGCTGTTAAACATGTTATGTATCTATGTTATGAGCTTGACTCTATTGACTCTTGATGTTTATGATGTGGAAGTTTCTCCTTAGTCCCAATTTCCCCTTGTTTACATTTATCTCTTATTGTAATTCCAATTGCTTCCGCGACCAAGGATGTGTAATGATATACTTTGAGGCTTTTTTGAGGTTCCTTCGGTTCCCCATTCGCCGATCACATCTAGGTCCTAAGCTTAGGTCTTGACAAAGATAGTATCAGAATACTAGGTTATTCGATCCTTGGAGTCCAACACACCGCATCGATCAGAGTCTTATTCATGATTGTATTGTGCACCACAACTATGAGTTGGAGGTTATGAGACGTTTTAGGAGATCTTTTGCTTCTTCATTTTCTATGTCATGCTATACAGTTGAAGTAAGTTTTTCCCCTAACAATTGCTCTTTCACATGCTAGTTGATCATCGCTAACCCAAGAGGAAGAAGATCCCATGCTCCCGAAGGACAATCGGCTAATGGAGAGCTTTGGGAGGCTCACTTTGCTTGCACAGGTTTTAGCCAACCAACCCACTCAAGGGGCCCAAGCCCCTCATGCTCCTACACTAGCTTCTTGGGTGGGAGACTTCATGAGTATGAGTCCACCAGAGTTCTATGGGTCAAGGGTAGATGAAGACCCACAAGAGTGTATTGATGAGACTTATAAGGTATTTTCCATCATGGGTATTAGATCGGAAGATAAGGTAGAGTTGGTGGCGTACCAACTCAAAGGGGTAGCAAAAACATGGTATAATCAACAGAGGAAGGAGAAGGTAGTCAACAATGTGGTTCTATGGGAAGAGTTCAAGGTGGTCTTTCTTAATCGATTCTTTTCTGTTGAGCTTAGGGAAGCCAAATTGGTAGAATTCATGAATTTGAGACAAGGGTCAATGAGTGTGAGGTAATATGCCCTCAAGTTCAATCAACTCTCTAAGTATGCTCCTCACTTAGTTGCCAACCCAAGGGATAGGATGAATAAGTTCGTGATGGGTGTCTCCGACTTGGTGAATGAAGAATGTCGGTCCTTTATTGTGATTAGAGATATGGATTTGTCCCGCATGATGACTTATGTCGAGCAAATAGAGGGGGAGAAGTTGAGGAAAAGAAGGTGTAAGGAGGCCAAGAAGGCTCAATGGGATGGTGACTCCCAAGGTCTTTACTTCCTTGTATATTCTTCATCATATACATAAGTTGGAATAATAGTTGACATCTACATTGATGATACATGTATTGCTAAGTAATCAAACTTTTGGAAGCTAGCACAAAAAAAATAAAATAAAATTCTGAAAACTTTGAGTTATAGCTATAGAATTTACGAAGGACTTAAACCTTCTTTAGTCAACAATGCACCAAAAATGATAGAAATAATTAATTCCCTTGAAATTAACGTAATTAATTTAGATTCCATATTTTTGGGTCTAGGGTAGACATATAATAATATAGGTATTGTTGGTTTTGAAATCTTATTGTGATAATTTATTTGACTAGATCGTGGTGCTATAGATTCTTTTCGTAAGGGAAAGGCTCAAGTGTTTGACTGATCGTGATTCGACTAAGGCAAGTGACTTTTCTTAACCTTTATTAAATATAATGAATTTATGCTTCCTTGTATGGGGTGTTGAGAATGACTTTGAAAGGTTATTGAGTTAGTGTTGATGTTGTATTAAGACTATGTTGTGGTGAATTATGCATTGTATAAAAATCTGGCTATCTCCCCATCATTGTGTAAACTTGTCCATTGCATTGATTTTGTAAAAAGTGTTATATGAACTGAGAAAGAATAAGAATTAATAAGGATGCAGCATAATTTGAGGGATGTGTTGCACACCATGACAGATACTACAATTTGGGGGATGTATTACACGCCACGGTAAATATTATGATTCGAGGATCGTGTCGCACACCTAGATAGATACTATGATTTAAGGGTCATGTCACACGTTGCGGCGAATACATGGACTAAAAGTCCCCCATTGGCCCCAGACTGAGAGACAATGAGTGTGTATTACTAAGCTAGACATGCATCATTATACCTAATATTATTGTATTACATTGCATTTCACATCTTTAACATGTATGAAGTTGTGAGTGCCTTTGGTGAAACTTTTGATGGATGCACTTGATCCCTTGTGTTATTGTTCTGTAACTGTTTATGTGATATTATTGGTCTATATAGGTTGGGCTAGTTTTCATTCAGGTTGAGTTGTATAGGTTCTGTTGGGGTGTTACGACTACACGTATTCTATGCTACGTAATTTTATGTTTAGTAATTCACTTCTTTGGTACCATGTGTTTGGTACTCACCCCTTGCTACTATACTTTTGTAGGTTATGAGCCCGGATCATCATGATATCCTCTATTGTTCCTTGTTCGAGGCTTCCTGTGGAGATTGTCTGAGTTAGTTATTTTCCATCCCAGAAGACTTCTCACTAATAGTTTTTAATTTGTTCTATTTTAGAGACGATATAATTTGAGACTTGCATTTTTCTTTCAAATCTATTGTAACACATTAGAGGCTTGTGTATGTGACAACCAAGGTTTAGGGAAAATTTTAATTAAGTTGACTTATATCCACAGTTTAACTTTTATTTTATTGTCCTTACACATTTTTATTGTTATAATTGGATGTTTGGTTGACTTTTGTTGGTAGCATAAGACGAGCAACATCATATCTATTTTTGGGTTATGACAGATGGTATTAGAGCCCTAGGTTCATTGGTCTCATGACCGTACAAGCTGAGTCTACGTAGAGTCTCAAGGATCGATATAGAGATGTTTGTACTTATCTTTGGGAGGTTATGAAAACAGTTAGAAATCTTCTTTTTATTTATTTTCTCCTAACGTAATTATCTTTGTTAGTACTAAGTTGTACCCATGTTCTTTTGACAGATGGCCAGGACTAGTACTACTGTTGCTGGTGGAAGATGTGAGTCAACTCCTTAGACAGTTGTTCACGCGCTAGTTAGAGGCAATAGTAGAGATTGTTCTCGTGGAGAAGCACTAATAAGAGGTGTGCTAGGGAGGTATCTTCACAGCGTATGATTAACCTTAGAGGGAATCAAGTTCCTTCATAGCACATAACCTCACCTTTGATGCAAGATACATTATTGAGAGTGTTGAATGTACTTAAGAGTTTTGCTCCGAGTGGTAATACGACAGGCATGGTAGGCGGTTCTTATTTCAGAAGAGGATCTCAGACTCAAAATCAACATCAGGCTCCTATGGTTCACAATTTGTTGAGAAGCCACCATTAGGTTCTAGGGTTAAGATTAACCCTGCACTAGCTGTTGAGGTTCAAGGCGCACCATTGGCTACATTGACTGAGGATGAGCAATGACGCTATGAGAGGTTTAGGAAGAGGAACCCACCTCTATTTCAGATGGAAGGATAGAGGATGCTCATGAGTTTCTGGCTACTTTTAGAGCGTTGTTGGATATTGTTGGTTTAGCTAAGTCACATGGGGTTCGATATGTTACTCTTTAGCTTTCTGGACTAGCCAGAGAATGGTGGAGGACATATTCAGGATATTTGCCGATGGGATCTCCCATAATGTTTTGGCTGATGTTCTCTGGTGCATTCCATGTTCAGTTTATCCCTTGGAGCATAAAGGAGGAGAGTCACTGCTTGAGGTTTGAGAGTCTAATGCAGGATGGATTACTAGACCCGTTTTTGTCAATTATCTAGACATGCTGCAACCATTATTCCAGATGAGATAGAGAAATTTCATAGGATTATGAGAGGACTGGCCTATTATGTTCGGTAGGCAATATTTAGAGCATTTTGAGATAGAGCCACTTTCCAGTCTATTTTAGTATGCTAAGGAGGAAGTTCTGATAAAGAGAGAGAGGAGTTTGGGGACCTCTAAAAGGCCCATGCATCTGGCCGATTTTTCGGTACCTCATCTAGAGATAGAGGGTCCTATAAATTAAGTGGCTCATTCCAACATTGAGGACCAGTTCATGCATCATTATCGGCATCTGAGGGTGATTAGACATATCCTGGATTTTACAAGATGGGACATGAGTTGTATGGTTTGACAACATTGTCCTACAAGGTGAGACAACTATAGTAGTTCTTCAGGATCAACACATCCATCCCAATCAGAGATTTCGTTATGGTTATGGAGACCCCGGTCACAAAATACAATAGTATCCCTCACTAAGTGGACAAGGAGGGCCCCAACCTAATTCTTCAATTCAAACTATATCATCGGCACCACCACCATACAGAAGGTGAGGTAGAGCTCAAACAGAAAAAGGTAGTCATGCTTCAGGCAGAGAGGCGAGTAGTGCCATAGTTTCGTAGAGTGGGGTAGAGGCGTTGCTTAAATAAATGGTGGTAGGGATCACAGTGTTATGCATTTGTCTTGAGCAAAGGCTTATATGCAGTTATTATATGTATTATCCCAATGTTTCATCAATATGCATCGATATTGTTTGATCCTGGATCTACCTACTTTTATGAGTCCTCCTACTTTTTATTTGTATTCGACTTACTATGTGATTGTATGCCTATACCCATTCATGTTTGTACACCAATAGGTGAGCCTTTAGTGATTGAATGTATCGATCCTGTCTTGTTTCTCTGGTTGTGTATGATACTTGGGTAGATCTCATCATTCAAGAGATGGTAGATTTTTATGTTATATTTGAGATTGATTGGATTTCTCCATATCATGCCATTCTTCACTTTTATTCTAATACGGTGACCTTAGAGATGCCTGGGGTATCCATAATTGATAGGGGGTGCTTATCTTATTTGGCTTTTAATAGGGATACTAATGTTGAACCACCTTCTATAGAGTCCATTAATGTGGTTCAGGAGTTTGTCAATACGTTCCCTAATAACCATTCAAATGTTCCTCCCGATAGGGATATTGACTTTCCTATTTATCTAGACTCGAGCTCTAACCCCATCTCCATCCCTCCATATCGAATTGCTCCAGCTAAATTGAAAGGATTGAAGGAGTAGCTCCAAGACTTGTTGAGAAAGGAATTTATTTGTCCAAATGTTTCACCTTGGGGTGCCCCAGTCTTATTTCCGAAATAGAATGATGGGCCTATGAGGATGTGTACTGATTACAGGCAGTTGAACAAGGTGACTGTCAAGAATAAGTACCGTCTTCCCTGTATTGATGACTTGTCTGATTAGCTTCAGGGAGCGTCTTTGTTCTCTAAGACTGATGATGTGCTGTCAAAATACAACACTTTTGATGCTTAAGACTTAGAATTTTGTTTGTCCTCAATGCAATATTAGTAGATTTGATGTGTATTTATGTTTGTTTTGCATGATTACAGGTTGGCACAATTTTTGGGCAAAGTGTGAAGAATTTGCTTAAGCAGAGATTTCACGAGACCTTTTATGATCCATAGAGAATTATACGGGTCATGGATATGGTTCCATTTACAATTCCAATGATGGGTGATGTTCTGTATTTAAGTCTAAGAACATGCAAATGCGCCGTAGGAGATTTTATGAGTCGTAAACTTGATTTCGTGCCCTGAGGATCAAAAAGTGAGAAGTTGCTAAAAAGTAATTAGATGAAACCCCCTACAGGTTGCAGAAATTCATATGGGTAGTAGAAGGGTGTCATACAAGTCATCCCCAGATTTGAAGAAGGAATCCACAAAAGCCCGATTATGGGCCGTAAATCATTATACGACCCGTAAAATATCCCGTAGAGTCTACTCACCCAATTTTCCTAATATGTTTAGGTTTTGTATTTTAAAGACTATAAATAATTTTTTAGGTTATTTTTCATAAGGAACGTTTCAGAATATTAGAGAACCATAGAGAACTTGAGAGAAGCACTTGTAAAACTTTACTCTGTCTTTTGATTTCAATCTTGCTATTCTTGGTGAAGAGTTTAGATTTCTTGTGCTTAAATCCTCTTGTGTAAGTCCTCAATTATGTTTTTCAAATTTGTACATCTTGCATCTACACTGATCATGGGGAGCTAAATCAATAACAAGGGTTGTGGGAACCATGAAGACCTAACAAAGTAAAAATCGGTTAATTCATAATTCTTAAAAAGTGTGCGTGCATGTATTAATTAATTCTCTTCAGTTTGAATGTTTTTTAAGGGTGCCCAAAATTTGAACTTACCTAGTGTCACTAACTGTATCAAGGTTGTAATGAACAGGAAAGGAGATTAATTAACAAGATTCGATTGATCAACCAAACAGGGACAAGGGGAGGTTGTACTAGAACAATAGGTAAGGGTTAGTAATGTCACACTGCGGGGATGGACCAAATCATGTAGTGAAATTCGCCTCCCGTTTGGGCCAATGGATTTGGTTAACTTAACTTACTGTTCTGTATGCTACAAAATGGAAACGAATTTGATTGTCTGGTAATACCAAATTAGGGATATATGCTAGCTTGAGACTCAAACTCCGGAAGCCGTAGGGAACACAATACCCCAGTTACTCTTCATACTGATTTAACACATATCTTAGTTTAGAATTACTATTTATAGTTGTTAGAACCCCTCCCCCCTTGGGGAGACAAGTAGATTAATCTATTTCAATTTCTTTGGATTCTTCTAAGAGTACCATATTCTCTGTGGGATCGACTCTAACCTCTGTTAGGTTATATATCTTGAAACGACCGCTTTAGCCCCAAAAAAGAGGTGCAGCTTGGGCGGTATCATAATTTTGGTGTCGTTGCTGGGGAATACAGCTAGACTTGTTTAATTCAAGTAGTTTGGGAATTAATACTTATTTCCCTCATTTTACTTTTTTATGTTTTTGTTGTACTTCAAAGTATAGGTGTAGTGTATGACCAATACTCAAAGATGGGCAATTCCCTTGACTCTGTTTGACCCAAAGATCTAAAAAAGACTAAGAAGGATGACCTAAGATAATCAGAGCAACGCAATGAATGCAACTCTAAACTAAAATGAGAATGAGTATGTGAATAATGATAACCAACCTCCTCTTCACGACATTGATGCATAGCCACAAGACTTCAATGCTGAATATTATCAGTGGACCCAATATTAGCTAAGCCCTATGGTTGTGGATGTTACTAGAGCCATTGTGTTACCACCAATACCAAATGACACAAAGTTCGTGCTTCGAGTGGGTTTCTTCAGATGCTGTAGAAAAATGGGTTGTTCGCGGGCATACCATCAGAGGATCTGTATAGTCATCTACACAGCATTGTTTTTGTCTATAAGAGTGTAATAGGAACATAGAATCTATCTATGAATATTGTGGGACTTCGTGTCTTCCCATTATCTCTAACAGGAAGAAGAACTATGGCTATCCAAGCTCCTACAGAGTTAGATCACCAGTTGGGCTGAGTTTCAGAAGGCCTCATTGGAGAGGTACTTCCTAAGATCGAAGAAGATCAAGTTGAAAGATCAAATCAACAACTTTGAGAATTTTCCTGGTGATTTGATCAATACTACATGGTAGCAATTCACAAAGTGCTTATGGAGTATCCCAGGCCACAAAATTTTTGATGATGCCTTGGTAGATATCTTCTATCATGCCCTAGATGAGAACAATCAAGCATGTACTGATACCATTATGGGGGGCATATTTTTCGATCAACCATTTGCAAGTATTGTTGAGAAGCTATAAAAGGTGGTCAAGACGAATCATGTATGGTGGCAAAGAGACAAGTAATCTACCAAAAGCTCATGTTTTGTCAGTATTGGTTCAGAGTAAGAAGAAATAAATGAGGAAATAATGTAAGAGCTTGGCCATATTTGTTTCGAAATAACGGTGATGATAAAACAGAATCAGGAATGAGCTAATACAGTTGTTCGTTAGATTCCACAAGAACCCATGTACGAAGATCCCTACTATGAGGAGTACATTTACTTTATTACTAACCATACGAGGGGTTTTCAGGGCTATTGGTGCCTAGGTCAAGGAAATCAAGGTCAGAACAATAACAAAGATGGATCTTTCAGATACAACCGTGAAGGTTACTATGACAGGAATAGGAGCTAGGATAAAAATGCAGACTTTGGTCATAGAGATGACTACAAAAATGGCCCTTATGTTCAACCATACAATTGTAACACCAATGCTAGTAGTTTGATCATCTGGTCAAGAAGGCTAAGACATAGGATGAGACCTTGAGGGGGATAAAATCCAACATCTCGAACATTAATCAAAAGATCAAGTTTCTTTCTGTTGCTATCAAACAGCTAGAGCAACAATTTGGTCCAGTATCAACTTAACTCAACTCAACCAGCGTCAAAGAGGTACACTGCCTAGAAACACAGTTTAGAACCCAAATAATGAAGGTAAGGGCATGGCAGTTATTACTCATGGTGGTCAGAGTACCATTTATCCTCCTATGCTGGTAAATGATGATGATGTTCGTGAGTAGACAGTTGAGGTCAAGGATGCTGATACCAGAGATGATCGTGTTAATGATGGGGTTAGTGATGCTATAGAGGCACCATAGATGCTGAAGCCCATTCCTAAACCTCCTACTCCATCCCCTCAAAGAATCAAAAAGAAGGAGGAGGAGGAAATGTTCAAGAAATTGCTATCCATGCTAAAACAACTCTTCATCAACATCCCTCTTATTGAGGCATTAGAGAAGATGTCAGGGTACGCGATGTTCATAAAGGAACTAACTATAAAGAAGCGCATTGTGAGTCAAGAGCTCTCCAAGAGCTTCACTATTGCAGTGCAATCGCTATGAGGTTCTTGGCGCAAAAGTGAAGAAGATCACAGTTCTTTCACCGTTCCTTGCACTATATGAGATATGGAGTTCGCAAGGGCATTGTGTGATCTTAGTGCCATAATAAATCTAATTCCCCTTGCGGTCTTCAAAAAGCTAGGATTGGGATCCCATACCCCAGCTAGCATGCGGTTGTTGATAGAAGATCGCACAATGAACAAGCCTGTGGGGATACTTTACGATGTACTCATCAAAGTTGAGAAATTCATATTCCTCACAGACTTTGTGATCCTAGATTATGAAGTTTACATCGAAGTCCTAATCATCTTGGGGAGGCTCTTCCTAACCACTAGTCGAGTACTAGTAGATACGTAAGTAGGCTAATTTAGGTTTCAATTGAATAACGAAGTTGTCTTCAATATCGATCAGTCTATGAAGAGGCTAGACAACCTGAAGAAGGATGTTTGGGCACTTGGTAAGGTCTAAGAAACCAAGTTGTCCAAGTCATGCCGCGATAATAAATTAGGAGTTACTTGAGAGGCAGCCCAGTCTTTTGTTTTTAGCTTTTGGACTTCTACATAGATTAATTTTGTCATTTTAGATGTAATTTTGGACTTTGGACTAGTGGCATATAAGATAACAGTGTATTATGTGAAGAATGTGCAGGTACATGACTAAGTTAGCCATTTTTGGCTAAAAAGGCATCAACAAGTGCTTCTACCAATGGCTCTACGGGTCGTATGTAAATATACAACCCATACACTGCCTCATAGAACACTTCCAATGAGAAAAGAGTTGTGCACTCTAGTCCACGATCCAACTTTATGGCCTGTAGACAAAACTATGGGTCGTGGATGGGGCTAGTAGACCCTAAGTAAATTTTCAGTTTATTGGCTTACTATTGAGGTTTCAATGACCAACTCTATGAGTTATATCCAATTCTATGACTCATAGACTAGTCTATGAAACCCAGTCCCCAAAAATAGTGTTTGGGAATTTTATGAGACCATGATTTACGGGCCATAAAATTATCTACCGCCCATAATCTGAGTTTCGAAGAATTTGGGGGCGTTTGTCTTGAACCAACCCAATCAACCTATAAATAGAGTGGTCAAATTATTTTACCGCATTCTTCCCTAAAATTACCAAAATCACCCAACCCCTTTCCCCAAGTATTTTCAAGCCGGCCACCTATCATTTTCCAACCGATGTTTTGGCCACTTCCGGCAACACCTAGGGTTTCACCCCTTCGGTTCCTCCTTCAATTTTTTGCATCATCTTCACTCAATTTGGTAACAATATTGATGTAATTATGGTGACATTATTTGATGGGTATGGTAACACTATGGGTGTGAGTATGAATCGATGTATATTATTGTTTTAATTTGAACATGACTCATATGTTGCCAACAATTGCATAAGACTAAAAGTCAGAAAAAGGTGCGTATTGCCTTGTCTTTGTGTTTGAATGATGCGTATGAAAATCATTGGTCATATATCATTTGAATTGAATTAAGTTGACTTTGTGCATGAAAATTTGATGTGTGAAGGCATGTATGTGTAATTTGATGGTACATCATTCAAATGGAGTAGATAAGCTTAGAAAAGGTGCAAAATGATATTCAATAGGGTTTATGAAAACAACTTACATGTGGGGTGATAGGTGTTTTTTTGATCCATACGGGTATGTGGAGTATTGGTTCGATGTTGAAATAGTTGTTAAAATTATCATGTGGTTTCTGTGTTAATAGGCTTAGAAACAAATTATCATGTGGTTTCTGTGTTAATAGGCTTAGAAACTCAGACTTCTAGTTTTTTCACTCTACGAAGGTCTTATATGGTCCTTTGAAATTTCCACGAGCCATAGATGTCCCTCATATGAAAACCCAAAAACTCGAAATATCCAATGACTCCTCAGACAAGACCTTCTACAAGTCGTAGAAAATTCTATGACTCGTAGACAAGTCTTATATATCCCTGCATGTAAAGATTCAAACACTTGAATACTTCTACAACTCAATCTACGACCCAAAGATTCTTCTACGAGTCATATATGGTCTCGTAGAAGCAAGTCCAGTAGACAAAAATTCTGAAAACTGTTTCTATGAAGGCCCTCTGTGGCTTGTAGCATTTACTATGGCCATAGAAGAGCCTTTGTAATCCCTTCTGTGACAAAGTATGATTTGAATTTGCTTTTTGTTCTATGACTTGTGAGGCTAACCATGTTTGTTGAATGTCTATTTTTAGTTACTATGGCCCCTAAACCAAGATGCAATGAGATCTAATCCATGCATATGAGGCTCAGGAATGAGACCTCGGGGGAGCAGGATGCCTTCGAGATTAGTGGATCACTTGAGGAGTTTAGCGTCTGACCTAAAATGGATGCTGATAGACCCCAGACATGGGCTGCTGCCAAACATGGGTAGGCCTAGACCTACGCTATTGTTGTTCGCATTCCCTAATCTAAAGAGGGAGGCAACAATAATAATAGCTTCATTCAGATGACTTTATTCCGACAGGAGTCAGAGCCAAGATCCAACAACAAGTTAGAGACAAAATCCTCTACTGCACAACCTTAGGCATCACCATCACCACCGATCGCTCTATTTAGTCGATGGTGCATTGAGGGCATGTGGGACATCTACACAAAGGACATGCAGAGGAATGAGTGGGGAAAACTATCCCACTCTATTTTTGAAAGCCCCGGATCATTACCTCTGGACTCGACAATGTCCCGGGTCTCCGAGACACTATTAGTAGACATGGGCTATGGTGGCTAGCTAAAGCACCGAGGAAGTACTCCCCAACCATGGTCCAACAGTTTTATGCATCTTACGCTGCCACTGTACTCAACAATTTTCTCAAGGGGAAGAAGCCCCTCTCTCAGCCCAGGCTAACACACACTAGAATGAAGGGCCAGTAAGTGGACATTTCAGAGACTAACATTCATCTTTTGTTGTTTGGACCTGAGTTCCAAACCCTAGACGCATATCCTAGTATGACCATAGATTAGGGCAGACTAAGGACAAAACCCTGATGTGAGAAAAGAGCCACAGAGCTGGCTTGATGAGATGGGTGGCAGTGCAGATTGCTGAGAAGGGCCCAGATCCTGCATGGATAGCCACTTCTTCTGAGACCATTTTGAAGGCCTCTCTTACCTACCCTGCCAAATTTTGGTGGGTTATTATGAGGTCATGGATCTGACCGATGCTTGAAGAAACCACCTTGATGTTAGACCATGCTATCCTGGTTGTTAGAATCTTTGGGTCAGCCTTATCGTAGAGCAAATCCACGAGGCGACCTTAAAGAGGTCTACCTCCACCCCCTTTCCGTGCGTGATCTATATGCTATATTTGGAGTTGGGGTGGAGTCATGTGGACTCACTGATTAAGGTCTAGCACACTCTGGATGCTGGCCTGATCAAGTCTGAGGATAATCCGATGGAACTTTGGTGAGAACCGCACCAGCTAGCTTAGATGCCCAAGATGTTCGCAACCAAGCTACCTTTTGAGGTTCTACCCACCACTGCCACTACTGCTACTATAGCAGAAAGGCCCCCACATACTGAGTAAATGTGGAGATAGGGCCTATTACTACTACTCTTTGCCCATAGTCCATTCCTACACAGACAACACAGGCTGGCGTGGTATATGTGTCAGTAGTGTCCATCTAGGCCATGGCACAGCTACTATCCCACAGTAAGTCCTAGTTGACTAAGTTACTTCAAGAGATCAAGCCCTGGGTCTGCCAGGCTATTGCATAGTATGAGGGATACATACAGGAATTCACGGTCACTACTGTTTAGGACCGACTTATAGTCGTGGTTTCCTGCATTGATGCTTTTGAGCTGCAGGCCTAACAGAGCTTGAGCATAGCATGACTACAAATATGACGACGCTAAAAATGAAGATCCAGCAGCTCCGGGCTGACATGACAGAAGCTTTGATTGCACTAGTGGAATTCCCACAGACTGCGCCCCCAGTGCTAGTGGTGGACCTCTTTTCTCTGAGGAGCCCTCACAGTTTTCCCATAGGAAGAGACCCTGCGATCCAGATATAGTAAGGTTACATGTGTGGCTGACAAAGGAGAATAAGCTAAAGCTTGTCATGATGTGATCGAGGCAGGATGAGGAGTTGAGGCAGACTCGAGATCTTGAAAGAATGAGTGATATTGGCCCCTCCAGGGTTGCTTTTACCACTGTGGTGGCCACCAGACTGGTTGAGGATGTCCAGACTCAACTAAACACAGGCACTCAAGTGCCCAAGTAAGTGATTATTTGATCTATATGCTTTACTTTGCATTTTTGTGTGTGTATTGAGAATAGTACACTTCATTTTTGATGGGGCATAGATAATTATAGGTCTCAGTGAAGCCTGAGTAACCTTAGCCTATAACTATCCCAAATTTTGAATCCTAAGCATTTTCTTGTCTGTGTTCTTTTTCCCCATGAATATTTAATTTTTGTTGAACCAACATATTTAGGATGTATAGGTAGTATTGGTAGCATATAGTACAAATATCTATGGCATATATGTGTTTTTGTGCTTTTCTATGAAAAACGATATCCACCTAAAATTTGTTATTTAGTCTTGATAGCAATCATGCATGTTTAATTATGTTGGCAATGCGTGCTAAAATAAGTGAGGATAAACTTGAGATGAAAAGTATGATCTGAGAGTTTATGTTGATAGTGCAAGCAGCGTCATGTGAGTATGAGCCTTCTTTGCTAAATTCATATATTGTATTACAATTTGGAACTTGCCCTATTACACTGACTTAGACTATAGGTTAGTTGGTTAGAAAAGGTTCTTAGGGCATTGTTCATAATAGTCCACTTAGCCTAAATGAGCAGCTAAATGTGTGGAATATCACTTGATCCCAATTTTTGAGCTTTACATGTACCTTTCCTTTGTAAAAACTTGAGTTACCTAGCATTATTAGATGTAAAATCCTAAAGTTGGCCCTAGTCATTTCTTGAACATTATGCACCTTGACTGAGGAAGATAGCTTAAGTTGAGGGTGACTATCAAAAGTGGTCCTGATTCTTAGGTTGGATAATGTGCACCTCGGCTCGGGCCAAAAGCCTAAGTTAAGGGTGGGTGGTGTAAGGGTAAACCCAAAATGAGGGAGAAAACTAGTGATACATGGAAAAGGTGAAAAAAATGTGTGATGCCTAAGTAATGAGATAAAAAGAAAAACTAAGTAATGAGATAAAAAGAAAAATGATGTGAAAATAAAATGCAAAAAGATGAAAAATGAGAGTAAAGCACCCAAAAAAGGTTGAAACAGGAGAAAGGGAGAATGAGGCAAAAAATAACAGCGTTGGTATGGCAAACGTGTAGAAAAATGCAGTGCCAACGAGGGCTTTTAGTCACTATCTTCCCAAAACATCATATTAAAGCCCCTTGATCCTACATTACAAGTCAATAAAGCCCGAAATTGATCCTAGTCTAAGTAATCAAAGGTCATAGTCTTGAGTATAGGGGAAAGCATATGGTATTGAGCATGATATTTGAATGTCTTTTGCGAGGGTGGCTGATTTTGCATAGTTCCAAGATTTCATATAAAAATATCATTCTGAGAGAGATATAGGACTTCTTTCTATGAGGGCACTTGAATTGCATTGTTGACATTAGACTAACTCAGTGAATGCGGCTTGTTAATAACTACCTTACTTGTCATAGTTGCACTATCACATGCACTGACTTGTGTTGGTTTTCTGGATAGCTATCCAATGCGTTCTTTTTAGTGGTTTAGGCACTTGTTCTTGAGTTTGATGTAATGTACACCACTAGATTGAGGTTTGTATGTTATTGTGCTGCTTATATGGATTGAGTCCATCGCTTGAAGACAAGCAATAATTTTATATTAAGGGTATTGATATGCTATCAAAATACAACACTTTTGATGCTTCAAACTTGTAATGTTATGTTTTCTCAATGCGATATTAGTAGATGTGACGTGTTTTTATGTTTGTTTTGCAAGATTACATGGTTGTCACAATATTTGGGTAAAGTGTGCAAAATTTGTTGAAGCACAGGTTCCACGAGACCATCTACGGACCATAGAGAACTATATTAGCCGTTGATATGGTCATGAGCATGCAGATAAGCCGTTGGAGATTTTATGAGCCGTAGACTTGGTGACGTGCCCTAAGTATCAGAAAGCGAGGAGTTGCTGAAACGTCATCAGAAGAAACCCCCCCACGGGCCATAGAACTTTATATTTATCGTAGAAGGGTGTTATAGAAGTCATCCCCAGATCTGAAGAAGGAATCCACGAAAGCCCAATTATGGTCCGTAAAACATTATATGGCACGTAGAAGCTACTGTAGAGTTTGCCGACCCAGTTCTCCTAATCCATTTTAGTTTTTTATTTTAAAGACTATAAATAGGTTCTTTAGGTCTTTTTCCATAAGGAACGTTGCAGAACATTAGAGAATACTAGAAAGGTTGATACAAACAGTTATAAAACATTATTTTGTCTTTTGATATCAATCTAGTGATTCTTGGTGAAGATTTTGGATTTCTTGTGCTTAAATTCTCTTATGTAAGTTCTTAATCATGTTATTCAAATTCATATGTCTTGTATCTACACTATTCATGAGTATCTAAATACACAACTAGGGTTGTGGAATCCATGAAGAACTAATAAGGTAAAAACTAAATACTTCATAATTCTTGAAAAGTGTCCATGCATGTATTTATTAATTTTCTTTTGTTTGAATTCTTTTTAATGGTAGCAAACGGTAGAACTTTCCTAGCATTACTAGCTGAATCAAGGTAGTAATTAATAGGAAAAGAGATTAATTAATAGGATTTGGTCGATGTTTCTCATCTAATCAACCAAATTGGGTCAAGGAGAGTTTGTACTGGAACAATAGGTAAGGGTTAGTAATGTCATACTACGTGGATAGACCAAATTACATAGTGAAAATCGCCTCTATCCTAGGCAAGTGGTTTGGTGAACTTGACTTATTGATCTACATGCTACACACTGAAAAAAAATCGATTGTCTAATAATACCAACTTAGGGAATTATTGGGAACATAATACCCTAGTTACTTTTCATAATGATTTAACACTTGTCTTAGTTTAGGATTTATTTTCATAATTGTCACAAATCTCCCCTTTGGGAAGATAAGTAGATTAATCAACCTAAATTTCATTGAATTCTTCTAAGTCTATCATATTTATGTAGGTTCGACGCTAACCTCAGTTAGGTTATATATCTTGACAATGATCAATTTATCCTAAAAAAGAAGATGTATCATGGGCAACATCAATTGGCTTGAGGTCTAGTGATCATCAACTAAGGATTACATTCTCCAATATCCCTAAGACAGCATATCAAACTTGTTATGTCTATTTTGAGTTTTTGGTGATTTTCTTTGGGTTGACTAATGCCCCTGCAGCGTTCTTGGAGTTGATGAATAGGGTGTTTCATCTGTACTTTGATTCTTTTATAATAGTATCCATTGGTGACATGTTGGTGTATTCCAAGATTGATGTTGATCATGTTGTCCCTTGAAGATAGTCTATAGAGGTTGAGGGAGGAAAAATTATATGCAAAATTCTCCAAGTGTGAGTTCTGTGTTGATTTGGTAGTACTCTTAGGGCTTATGGTGTCCAAGGATAGGATTAGGGTGGATCATGCAAAGGTTGAGGCGGTTAGAGGTTGGACAAGGCCTACTGCAGCTACCGAGATTCATGGTTATGTGGGGTTAGATGGGTATTATTGACGATTTACTTAGAGTTTTTCTTCCATTGCTGCCCCATTGACCAGGTTAACTCATTAGAAGAATGTAGCCTTTCATTGGTTCGATGAGTATGAGGCGAGTTTCAAAAAGCTCAAGGCTTTGTAGACTCCAGCTCCCATTTTGACACTACCTGAGGTAGGTGCGGAATAAACAGTGTATTATGATTCTTCAGTAGTTGATTTAGGTGGTATGTTGATGCAAAAGGGTAAAGTTATTGCCTATGCTTCTAGGCAGTTAAAGGTTCACGAGAAGAACTATCCTATCCATGACTTAAAGCTAGTGGTTGTGGTTTTTGTGCTTCACTTGTGGCATCATTACTTTTATGGTGTACATTGTGAGGTCTTCACTGATCATAGGAGCCTTCAGTATATTTTCAGTCAAAAAGATTTGAACTTGAGGCAGTGTTGGTGGATTGAGTTGCTAAAGGACTATGGTTTGACCATCTGATATCATCTGAGAAAAGTTAATGTATTAGTCGATGTCTTGAGCGGAAAGACTTTTAGCAAAGGGAGTCTAGCCATCATTCGTGTTTAGGAGAAACCTTTGTCAAGAGATGTTCAGCATCTACCTAATGGCCTAGTCAAATTACAGATTTTTAACAATGGAGGTGTACGTTCTTTCATGAAGGCTCGCTTTTTCAGGATGGACCAGATTCAAAAGCATCAGTTTAAGGATGGGAAATTATGTCTTGTCAGAGATAAAGTGACTAAAGGAGAGGCTAAGGAAGCGATGCTTGATCCTGATGGTGTTTTGAGGATTGGAGGTTGAGTTTGTGTGCCTAAGGTGGGTGACTAGATTAGGTTGATTCTTGAGGACTCTTATTGTACTCGTTATTCTATTCATCCATCAGTGGCAAAGATGTATCATGACCTGAGTCAGCATTACTGGTGGTGGCATGGAAGAGGACATCTCAGATTTTGTATCTAATGTTTAACTTGTCAGCAGGTTAAGTGTGAGGACCTATGACCTGGAGGTGTTTAACTTTTCAGCAGGTTAAGTTTGAGGACCTATGTCCTGGAGGTGAGTTTCAGAGGATGCTGATTCCTACATGGAAGTGGGAGCGTATCACCCATGGATTTTGTGACAAGTTTGCTCACTATTGTGAGTGGTTATGACTCTATTTTGGTAGTTGCAGATTGATTGACTAAGTCAGCCCATTTCATTCCTATCAAGGTTAAGTATACGGAAGAAAAGTTGGTGAAGCTTTACTTCAGTCAAATAGTTAGATTATATGGTATGCCTGTTTCTATCATTCCTAACTGGGGTTCACTCTTCACTTCACATTTTTTGAGGGCATTGAAGCATGGTCCAGATACTCAGCTGGATATAAGTTTAGCCTTTCATCCTCAGACATATGGATAGTCTGAGTGGATGATTCAGGTGTTGGAGGACATGTTTCGAGCGTGTGTGATCGATTTTGGTTCCTGTTGGGATCAACACTATACCTTAGTAGAGTTTACCCATAACAATAGTTATCATTCTAGTATTCAAATGGCACTATTCGAAGCTTTGTATGATAGACGGTGTAGATCAATGATTGGTTGGTTTGATTCCACTGAAATGGACTCGTTGGATGCAGACTTTCTTAGGGATGTTGTGGAGCAGGTCCATATTAGTCATGGTAGGTTGTTGACCACTCAGAGTTGAAAGAAAAGTTACACAAATAGGAGGGTTCGATCCCTGGAGTTTATGGTGAGAGATCATGCTTGGATTAGAGTGTCACCCATGAAAGATGTTATGTGGTTCGGTAAGAAAATAAATCTTAGGATTCGATTCATTGACCAATTTGAGATCTTGGAGAGAGTTGGAGAGGTGGCCTATAGACTAGCCTTGCCACCTAGCTTATCATCCGTGCATCCTGTGTATCATGTCTCCATTCTTCAAAAGTATGTGCTAGATGAATCTCATATACTTTTATTTGATTTGGCGGTGTTGAGTCCAGATTTGTCATTTGAGGAGTTGTCTATAGCTCTTTTGGATAGATAGGTTCAAAAGCGTAGAAACAAAGAGATTGCTTCCATGATGGTGCAATGGAAGAACTATCCGATTAGAGAGGCAACTTGGGAGATGGAGTTTGACATGCGTTCTAAATATCCTCATCTTAAAGCTTCAAATACTTTCTTCTCCTTTACGTTCGAGGACGAACATGATTTATAGTGGTGGATAATATAGTGACCCATCAATTCTAGTGGGGTACTTTATACTATTTGATAACTAAGAATATTCAATTCACAAGTAAGGTTAAATAATTAATATAAATGGTAAGATAAATGATCATTTGTTTAAAACCCTATATAACTTGACCATGTATTTTAGAATAAGATAATGGATTTATGACATTTAATACAAAATAAATTTAGAAAAGAAAAGAGGGAAAGGGGATAGAAAGTCACCAACACGCCGACGAACAACAATTGCAGGTAATGTCCCACTTTTGATTGGGTGAAAAATATCATGTTGGACACATGAATACTATAATATTTGTATGACTGTTTTGTAAACAATTGCATGGCAAGAAATATGTGGTCCATATTAATTCGTGGGAAAATGGTTAGGGTTAAGATCTTGGCTTCCATATATGGATCTACTGGTTCGTATTGATTTTCAATTTTGAAATTTATTGTATGATTTTACATAATAAACTAAATTTTACATATTATATTGAGTATTAGTTACTTAGAGGAGAAAGATGGTCCCTATAGCTACTGGTGACGATCTATTGAGTTCGCCGTGTGTATTTTCTTGTCATTTACTTCCTTGTATATTCTTCATCATATGCATAAGTTAGAATAATAGTTGAAATCAACAGTGATGATACATTTATAGCCAAGTAATCAAACTGTTTGAAGCTAGCACAAAGAAATATATAAAATTCTGAAACTTTGAATTATTGCTCTAGAATTTATAGAGGATTTAATGCTTCTTTAGATCAACAGTGTTCAAAAAGAAGATAGTAAAAAATCATCTCCCTTGAAATTAACATAGTTAATTTAGATTCCATGTTTTTGGGTCTAGACTGGACGTATAGCTATATGAGTATTGTTAGTTTGAAATCTTATTGTGATAATTTATTTGACTAGATCATTGTGCTACGGATTCTACTCGAAAGGGAAAGGTTCAAGTGTTTGACTTATCATGATTCTACGAAGGCAAGTGAATTTTCTTAACCTCTGTTAAGTATATAGAATCTTATACTTCCTTGCATGAGGTGTTGAAAATGATTTTGAAGGGTTATTATAGTTAATGTTGATGTTGTATTAAAACATATGTTGTTGTGAATTGTGCATTGTATTAAAATTTAACCATCTCTTCATTATTGTGTAAAAATGTCTACTGCATTAATTTTGTGACAAGCGTTATGTGAATTGAGAAAAAATAAGAATTAATAAGGATGAATCCTTTCAA
Organism: Solanum clarkiae; assembly: GCA_011800125.2. Lineage (NCBI taxonomy): Eukaryota > Viridiplantae > Streptophyta > Magnoliopsida > Solanales > Solanaceae > Solanum > Solanum clarkiae. The sequence continues at coordinate 91,523 of JAABOM020060291.1, forward strand.
GGGATGTGTTGCAGTCTGCGACGAATATTATAATTCGAGGAGCGTATCGCACGCTGCGATGAATATTATGATTTAGGGGTCATGTCACACGTTGCGACAGATGTTATGATTCAAGGGTCATGTTGCATGTCGAGATGGGTGGATGGACTAAAAGTCCCCCATAAGGTCCCATACTAAGAAACAGTGGGTGTGTCACTAGGCTAGACATGCATCATTATACCTGACATTTTCATATTACATTGCATTGCACATCTTTATCATGTATGAACTTGTGGGTATCTTAGGTGAAACTTATGATGGATGCACTTGATCCCTCGTGTTGTTGTTCTACAACTGTTGGTGTTATATTATTGGGCTATACGATATGTAAAATTTGAAATTAATTGGTTGGGCTAGTTTTTATACAGGTTGTAGTTGTATAGGTTCAGTTAGGGTGTTAGGAGTACCCATACTTATAATACTTGATTTTTTCTTGTCAGTTACCCTTTGTTAAGTACTCAACCCTTTGTACTACACTTTTGTACGTTATGAGGCTGGATCTTCGTGATATCCTCTATTCTTCCTTACCCGAGGTTTCTTATGGAGATTGTGTGAGATAATTGTTTGTCATCCCCAGCTGATTTCTCACTCTTATTAATGATTTTTTTCTGCTTTAGGGATAATATCATTTGATACTTGTGTTTCTCTTTCAAATCTATTGTAACAAATTAAAGGTTTGTGCACATGACAAATAGGTCTTTGGAATTTTTTTTAATTAAGTTGACTTATATCTACAACTAAACTATTATTTTACTATCCTTCCACATTTTTATTGTTATAATTAGATTTTTGGCTAATTTGTCTTGGTGGGATAAGAAGAGTGTCATCACGTCCATCACGTCCAATTTTGGGTCGTGACAGATTCCTATTTAGAAATGAGAGGATGTGAACATGGACTTCGTAACAAGTTTGCCCAATATTAGGAAGCAACATGGATAGGATGACCAAATTAGCTCATTTATTACTAGCGAAGACTACTTTCAATGCCAAGGATAATCCAAAGTTATATATCGAGGAGTTGGTTAGATTATATTGTGTGCATATGTCAATTATATCAAATTGTGGTACCTAATTTAGTTCTCACTTTTGTAGTTCATTTTAGAAAGGGCTTGGCACTAAGGTAATGTTGAGTACTACTTTCCACCCTCAAGTCAATGGACAAGCTAATAGGACGATTCAGAATTTGGAAGAGATGTTAAGGACTTGTGTGTTAGAGTTCAAAGGTAATTGGAATGATCACCTTCCAATCATTGAGTTCGCCTACAACAATAGTTATCATGCTAGCATTGTAGAGTGATTCCAGACTTAGACAACTTTTAGGTTCCTCGAGGCCCTTCCTACGAGATCGACTAATGGGTCGTGGTTCCTTATACAGGATGTCTGGTATAACATAAGTCAACTCCCAAAAATATCTCAATTTTTCATTTTCCCTGGGCACTTTCCATGAACCATCCTATGACCTATGGATGCTTCTACGGGTCGTAAGGTCAAGTTATACGCAAAATTCTCTGTTCTTCAGTTTTCCAGACCAAAAAACATGAGGGGTATTACAATTTCTATCTTATTGGAGGATGAATGATCCCAAAGGGGAGATAATATAACATCCTTCATCTTGAAACAATAAAATAAATAAAAAATTGAAAAAATTTAAGACTTACTTGGTGACAAGATTCAACCCACAAATTGTGGATGGGATCACGGGTTGTAGGAAGGTCTTGTAGACTTGATACAAGAAAAGTTAGAAATTCTTGAGTTTCTGGAAATGGTTCAACTATCAACGAGATGGGCCGTCAACGGAATTATAGCCCATGGATGACATTCTTAATGTGCCCTCTGAAGAATGATATTTTCAAAGTACGGGGAATTCTCACGAAGGAACTTACAGTCTGTATAAGGAGTGACCCAATGTCCAACATGTTCGTAGTATAGTAAGTGCAAGTTCTAGTATCTCAAATTCTATGATATGTGATTTACGGAGCCTAAAAATGAGTTGTAGGTGTAAACATGTCCCATGCACGGGGTCTCATGGATGGCTCCGGCAAGCCTTTAATGAAGGAATTTTTGGACATTTTCAATTCATTTAACTCTTAAACTATGTCATTTTAACCCTCCTAACTAATACATTTTCAATTCGTTTAACTCCTAAACTATGTCATTTTGTCCCTCTTAACTAACTTAACTAACCTAACTCTTATAAATCCTATCCCTAACTCATTCATTCTCATAATATTCTCAAAGGCTCTCAAATATTTATCTCTCTAAGACAAGGACTCCATTGAAGCTAGGGTTTGAAGCTATGGATTCAGATACCAAGAATTTCATCTTCAAGTCTAGGGATTTTCACTCAAGGTACGTAGGGCTTCATTTACGGATTAGTTTCGTCCATGAAACCCAATCGAAAACCTTCCTTTTTATCAAAGTTTCATGATGATTTCTCATGAACTTTTATGTTTTGATACAAAATACACGGATTATGATTCCTATATGATGATTACTTTATTAATGCATGAATTACGAAGAATTGCATAATTTCTATATTTTTCAAGAAAAAGTATGTGATTTCAAGTATGTTTGATTAGGGCTTGATGAATTGATGCGTTTTCCTTTATTAATGATTCAAATTGGTTTTGATTGTATGATTTATCTATGAATTTCATTAACTTTCATGGTTTTGGCTCAATTTTCATGAACCCACAAGTGGTCCTAGTCTCCCGTAATAAAGCCGTAGTTTTTATGACTATGATCTCAAATATAAAAAAGTATATTTTAATGACAATGATGAGGATGTTACAATAATGGTGATGCTATGAGAATACTTATGCTACGATGATAAGGGCAATTAAGACCCTAATATTTCTTGATGATTATGAGAAGGTGAGAAATATACCCATACTATATGAAAAGCTAAGTAGATGGATTATTCTTGTGATATGAGATGTTTTCATTAAAGATTATGATGACTATTTTACAAGCTATGAAAATATGATTTTGGTAAAGTATGAATTATATTGAAATCTATGTATATGTATAATTTATGTATTCCCTAGGATATGACTTAATACCGAGAGGGGTTTGGTAGATTCCATAGTCTCATAAGTATGTGCCACCGTAAGAATGATGTTCATGTTTATATACTTAAAAGTGTGCTAATTTATCCATAGAAATTTTAAATGGCACTCATCGTGATAGGGTAAAGCCTAAAGGGTGAGGGTAAATGATGTTGTGGTAATATAGACCCTATAGAGTGAGGATTGAGTCTACCTTGGCAATGTAGACTCCTCTTTGCTTGGTGTATAGGGAACATCAACATTCCATGTAATAGTCGACATGGTCTTACATGTTAGTTATGCTCTTATTTCCAACATATGTATGCTAGGATTATGAAGGATTCTGATGATGCTTCTTCTCATGATTTTAAACTTACATTGCTCAAACATATCCTCGCTCTATTGATTATGACTATGCATATTGATTTTAGGTTATGATGTTCAGTGATTCACGGCGAACTTACATACTTAGCACATTTCATGTACTAACACAGTTCTTTGCATACATGATCTAACCATATAAAGATGGACAACGAGGTGACTTTTCCATTTTGTGAGCTTTTGAAGACATGTTGGTGAGCTCCCATGCTTTTGGAAGAAGCCCTCTATTGTTGTTTTTCTAGTGAGACTTTATTATTTTTCTTTGATGTATGTCTGGAAGGTGAGCTAGCAAGTTATGTTCTAATCCTCTCCAAGATCCTATGATGTAGAGGTATTTAAGGACCTGAACTACGTAAGACCTTAATGGAGCTTGGAAATTTGGTTCCAAAATATTTTAGACCAAGGTGATGCTTCATGGAAGCCTTCGTGATCCGCGTGAGGCTATACGGACCGTGTAGAGGCTCCTTGAAGTGGCCCTTAGCCTTCTGTGGGTAGTGTTGGGCTTGATGTGGAAGTTTGAGACTAAGGCATACAACACATGGACCCTACATGGTCCTTGTGGTGGACCATGTGATAGCCCTGGCCTTGCAAATCCTTATTTTGGCCAAGGCATTTCTCACATGGACCCTTGCACAGACTGTCCATATGGGCGTTAGAGTGAAAATTTTCTAAGTATCGAATCACCATCTCGGGATTTAGTCATCACAGAACTTCTATGTGAAGCTTCACGGAGGAGGCATGTGGTCCTTATACCTTGGTACGGACCATAAATCCTTCTGTATAGGTGTTGGTGTGCATTTTTCTAAGTATGGAATTCCTTTAGCTAAGCTTTTCATAAGAACAGATAGAATGATTGATTTTATATGGTTGCATCTCTTAGCACAAAATAAACTTCGTGTCCCATCATATATCAAATTGAAGGACTTTGAATTATCTTTCCAATGCATCCAGTTTCACCTCATTTCGAGTTCAGATCAAGAAACTCTGCTTGTTTTCATAAAGCCCGTACGTGAAGAGTTACCTGTGAATTGGCTAAGTGTGGTCTCATGGGAGGGTTCACAGTCCATAATACCTTGTATGGACCGTGAGACCTTCTCAAGGGACCCCTGGCAACAAATTTTATTCCACTTTATTAATGGTTGTTTTTTTAATTATGGCTTTTCCTAAGGGACTTTTGTAATGTCCTATGCTATCCTAAGTCCTCCAAATGACCTAAACTTTATTTCTCTCATTCCAATTTATTCCTACGCTTAGAATTATATTGAACTATCCTCAAAACTCTCTTAAGAACTCTTATGAAGACTAAGCTAGGGAATCAAGGGAAAACTCTTTTCTACATCAAATTTTATCCTATTTCTTCTTGGATAGCTAAGGTATATGAGATTGATTCTTGGTCCATTTCAACAAAGAAGACCCAAACTCTTTTACACTCAATTTTATGAAACCTTATCTTATATTAAGTATGAGTTTTAAGTTTTATTGTTTATTAAATTCAATTAATGTATGGGCTATGTTTTAGTATTGATCTTAAAGTGATTTATGCAATTGATTCTTGTTCCATTTCAATAAAGAAGACCCAAACTCTTTTACACTCAATTTTATGAAAGTTTAGTTTACATTAAATATGGGTTTTAAGTTTTACTGTTTATTAAATTAAATTGATGTATGGGCTATGTTTTAGTGTTGATTTTAAAGTGATTTATGCCCTAATATGTTGAATTATATTGAAGTTTTGAAGATATGAATGTTTATGTCCCTTTTAAAGCTTGATTTAAGCCTGGATAATCAATATTATGATTTAAATATGGATTTAATTATGCTTTCACTTGAATTTCATAATTTATTGTTGGTTTAAGTTTGAATCTTCATTGTTCATGCTATTTCTCCTATCATTCATAGCATATGCATTCATGAGCATTAGATTTTATGACAATTATGAAGTGGGTTAATTCCAATTATGTTTATGTATACGATTTTAATAAAATTATGATTATGACAAGAATGCGATCACATAAATGTCTATGATATAGCTCTTTGAGCATTTTAGTACTTGCACCATATTTCTATGTGATGAGCTATTCTTGTGCTTGTGAATCATGAGTATGAATTATAATTTGGCTTTTGATCCTAAGTATGACTGATTATGAAATATGTTTGCTTATGAGCCCAAATGTGCATTGAAAAAGTTTGAAAGGATTATTGCCTCTTTTCAAAGCATGTATATGTATAAGTATTCTTATGGGATGTTTGACCTAGCACCGAATGGATTAGGGTGTAAGGATTATCTCCAAGGGTCCTCTGCATTTCCTTGAACTATGTGCCAAGATAGGTATATAGAATCTATTACCAAAAAAATTGGGTTGTAAGGAATGGCTACACATTTTGATATTGATATGATATGTTTTGATATGAAAATCCTTCTGAAAAGATGTGATCGTAAGGAAGGTGTCCATCACACTAAACAGATGAGGTCATAAGTTGTGATGTAGGTTACTCTTGGCAAGTAATCTTCTCTTACCGATGCGAGGTCTACATCAGCGAATTCATGTAATTCCTCGCATGAGTTTGATATGAAAGTTATCGTCATACCCACACTATATATGAGCATTATGGCATTTGATGCATCATGGATTTCATAGCATATTGTTATAATACTCTT
>JAABOM020060292.1:0-46926 GCA_011800125.2 Solanum clarkiae
TAATACGCCGCCCCGAGAATTCAACTCGGCTCAAATAATCAATCAACAACAACAACAACAACCTACAACATCAATAATCCCTCTCCAATGTCATTACAACTTCAAAAACACTACAAAACGCTATTATGACATAACTTGGTAAAGCAGGGCAGCATACATATAGATACACATCTACCATGTTCAAGCCCTCCTATATACTCCAAGAACTATAATACATCACTCCAACGCCAACGCAAATCCCCAACGTTAAAACATAATATTACACTTCCAATGGGGCTCCAATTCAAGATAACGCCCATGTATGTATTCACATAGTTTCCCAACACTTCTTTCACCCCACAAGGACTATTTTCATGAAAAATAAACATAAACACATGACTATAAATCAATATATCTTCATATGCAAGATTGTCCCCACTTTCAAACCCCAAATTCCAAATTCACAATTCCAACTAACAACCAACCCTCTTTTCATGTTTTACATTCAATTTAACATGCCCCTAACACACCCACAATCTTTAATTTACATAATGAAGCTAGAAGTTAACATACCTTTCAAGCCTCTTACTAGACCCAAGTCTTCATAGCCATTAAACCAAGCGCTTCCTTGACCAACTAACACCTCCACGCCACTTAGGGTACCCAATATACCAAGCTTGAAGCATCAAATAATCGAAAAAATGAAAACCTCCCCTTGGTTACTGTTGCAACCCGATAGGGTTGCTTATATTTTCTTGGTTGCTCTTTTTTTTTCTAAATGTGGGAAACTCTCTCCTTGTATAAGAGGGGCATACATATATATAGGCAACAAGTCTACACTTGAACCAGTCAAAAAGAGCCACAACATATGAACCTATTAACAATTTAAATCTCAAAGACTATACTTTAGAGGAAATTAACATTTGGTCCCAAACTTTATCAAATTGAACCAATTGAGCACTTATGGGTTCTAACAACTGGAACAATGGAAGTTTCCTTATCAGGCTTGAAATCAGGAGTCTAGAGCTGCAATCTCATCAACTCTCCCGCAATAAACATTCTCTATTTAGTCCACATAGTCAAGTGATTAGCTTTATTATCAAGATCTATGTATATGTGTCTAGAGTTTAAACGAGCAATCTTCACCCCACCAACAAGTTAAGTCTAGGATATGAAGCTTTCCCTAATGACTTCCATTCTGGGCATAGTATTTGAAAATTTGCCAATCAGAGTATATCTACAAATGTCAGCCAACTTCCTAACAAAATCATCCTTCTTGAAGATAACTATTAAGTGCCCTCACTTAGTAGTTATCTTTGGAGGATAAATTGATATATGAGTCTCATTCATGGCTTGACTTATAGTAAGCTTGGTGGCAAAGGATCGAATTGCAGTAGGAGGAGAAGGATCACTTGGCAACTGGTTTAATCTGCTACTTCCAGGGTTGTTTCGATTCATTTTATCCTTGTTAACCTCTTTAATATTGTCATGGATTCTTTAATTTTTCAGGGCTGAGCATCAAAATTAGAGGAAATCTTCAGAGGCAGAGGCTGTTTCATAGAATTCTTAGGATTTGAATGCTTAGGAGCATTGCTCCTATTCTTCATAGACATTGCAGCATCACATTTGTTCCCCTCAATCACCTTTTCTACTGCACCCTTATCACCAGGGCCATCAGGGCCATTCTCACACAAGTGATTGAGAGAAATACTTTGATCTCAACTACTACAGATAGGAAACTTATAAAAGTGGATGTAAGAGCTTTAGGATCCTTCAAGTACACCAAAATCGACCCTTATCTAAGCTTGTTTTAGTTCCTTAGTTCCCTAATACCTGTTGATTACCCAATTCATCACTCATATGGGTATTATTAATCACATTTCCATCAATTTGCTGAGAACTTTGATTCCCCTTCAAGCCTTGATCATTATTCCAATACTTAATGGGAGTAGGATTGATGATTGTAGACCCCTTCCTCAATAATTGGGCTTGAGTTGAATTTTGAGCAGTGGAAACCCTAGTTTCCCAATTCGATGAAACTCTTACATTAACTTTTGGGGCTTTTGGGTTTGGAAGATCTGCCATAATCTCCTGAGTTGAAAGGTATCCCTATTACCCATAAAACTAGTTAGAGCTCCATTGTCATTATCGATAATATACTCGTCAGCGAATCAACTAGTGGAATTTGTCCTACCCTCGAAACAACTTGAATCTTCCCCAAAGTCATAAGGGAAATAATTTTGTGAGCCTTCTGCGGTTCCTCTCTCGAAATTGCTCCAGTGATCACCAAACTAGAACACAAACTTCCAGAACTGAGAGTGTGATCATACGCATGTTACTTAGATGTTCATGTGCCATGTCAAAGCGCCCCTATTGTATCTTGTTCGGTAGCCTGTCCTTCTCCGCTAATGTGTCACGCGCCATCTCGGTGTGACTGGCAGTGTTGATAAGCTAGAGAGCATTTTAGAGAGAGAGAGTAATAAGAGAAAAAAGTTGAAAAATGAGGAAGCGTTGACCTAGGTTTATTGCATTTCTATGATTGGGGTTTTGCATGTACTGTCTATTTCCCTTTATTTCAATTGTTGTAATAGTGGCCAACACCAAACCCCACCTACTATCACGATTGACCAAGGTATTGATGAATAGGAAAAGGGAAGTAGATGACACGATTCGATTGATGTTTTCTCATCTAATCAACCAAACCTGACCAAGAAGAGATTGACTGGGATAATAGGTAATGGTTAGTTAGCACGCCATGGTAGCGGACCAAGCACCATGGTGAAATTTGATCGTCACTTTTACAAGAAGGATGGAAGAACCTAAGTTACCATCCTACATGCGAATCTCCAATTGTAGTTATGTTATCTAGGATAATCGAGTCAACGAACCATGGGGAACAAAATTCCCAAGTTGTCCCTAAAATTGAGTGTTCTTTTGCGTCATAGAATAATGTTTATTTTTTGTTATTGACCCACAAACCCCCTCCCCATTTAGAGATTTTAGTTATATATACTCGAAATGATTGATAGTGAATTCTTGTAGTCAAACCATATATTCCCTGTGGATTCGACCCTAACTTTCGTTTAGGTTAATTACTGGCAGCGATCGTTTTCTTATTGGAGCGTGAACATCATCAATTCCTACTTCAAGGTGGGAGGAGATCAATATGAATTTTGTGGTTGGGTTGCCTAAGACTAGGAAGCATTTTTATTCTATTTGGGTTGTTGTGGTTAGAATGACAAAGTCGGCTCACTTCTTGCTGGTGAAAACCACTTTATGGTACCAAAGATTATGCCAAGTTGTAAACTCGTGAGTTGGTTAGATTGCATGAGCTATCCTTGTCTACCATTTCGGATCATGGTGCTCAATTCACTTCTCACTTTTGGAGGTCCTTCCAAAGAGGTCTTAGCACCAAGGTTAAGCTTAGCATGACTTTTCATCCTCAAACAGATGGTCAAGCCAAGAGGACTATCCAAACTCTCAAGGATATGCTTAGAGCTTTTGTTTTTGAATTTAAGGGTATTTGGGATAAACATCTTCCACTTATTGAGTTTTCTTACAACAATAGCTACCACTTAAGCATCGGTGTTGATCCCTTTGAAGCTTTATACGGTAGACGTTGTGAATCCTCGGTTGGGTTGTTTGAAGTGAGGCAGATGGGTTTTTTAGGTCCAAATTTTTTCATGGAGGCCATGGAGTAGGTGAGGTTGATAAGTGAAAGATTGAAAACAACCCAAGAAAGGAAAGGTCCTACTCCGATATGAGGAGAAGAGATCATGAGTTTAAGGTTGGTGATTGGGTTTACTTGAAAGTCTCACCTATGAAGGGTGTGGTTCGATTTGGCAAAAAGGGGAAATTGAGCCCAAGGTTTGTGGGTCCTTATAAAGTTTTGAGGAGAGTAGGTAAGGTTGTATATGAGTTGGAGTTGCCCATGGATATGGACATGGTTCATCCGGTCTTCCATGTGTGCATGTTGAGAAAGTGTATGGGTGACCCAAGAGCTGTAGTGACCTTAGATGTTAAGGGTGTTGTAGAAGATAAATCGACCTATGAGAAGGTCCCGATGTTGATTTGGATGGACAAGTGAAGAGGTTAAGAAACAAAGATGTAGCTTTCGTCAAGGTCCTTTAGAGGAACCAAAAAGTTGAAAGTTCCACATGGGAAGCCGAGACATACATGAGAAAGCGATATCCAAATCTCCTTCTTTCTACTAAGGCTGAAGGAACTAATTTAAGTCCCCTATATGATTTAAAGTCCTAAGTTTCAGCCTTTATATCATGTTGCATGCATTCATGTTTATGGTAACAAGTTTATTGTGATTTTTGACATTCATGTTGAGATTTTTGAATTGATGTTGTTGTATTCCCGTCGGGCTGAAATCTTCATGATTACTTCTCCTATGAACGTTTCTTTGATATTCGGGGGCGAATGTTCCCAAGAGGGAGATATTGAAATGCCCCAAAAATGTGCTTCGAAAATGTCCATAATCATAATTTTCATATATCTCAAAATCCATGCATGAATCACAAATCTAACTTTAAATTCTTGATCGGGGGGAAAAATTGATCGGGAGATGGGTACAACCTAAATTTTAGGGGACCCGTACCAAAAAATGATTTTCACAAAATTTTTGAAACTAGCAGCTGTGCGCGATCTCTCCTAATGCAGACCCATCGCGGAGTAGTGTTAGTTTTCCGTTAATTTTCTGAGTTTTCCTAAATTCATTGGAGTCACGAACCCATGCCCATTGATATGTGAAATATTCCATACTTAGCCATTTTCAACTCTATATCACTCAAAAAACCCTCTTTAAAACCTATCTAACAGTTTATCAAAATTTCTATTCAAATTTCAAGGATTTCAAGCCTAACTTTGGAACTTAAGGATTCTCTTCAAGTTCTAAGTTCTCTTCAAGCTCATCTAAAAAAAACTCAAGTTGAGGTATGTGGGTTTCATCAAGTGAGTCCTTTCACCCATGGAGCTCAATCTTCCTTTCTGTAAAAAGTGCATGTTTTAAAGTTGTATTATATATGGGTTTATTTTATTATGGATTATGAGTATAAATTATGTTGGGGTTTTATGAAATGTTGGTTGATTAGGCATGACTAGCTATTTCAAGCTTATACCATGAATGGTTTTTGTCTATTGAGACTATGCATGTTTTGAGCTATTAAACTTTGATCTATTATGAGATTTGATGATGCATTTCAAGGTAACCTACATGAGGTTGTATTACACGTTGGTGGGTTGATTTACATTAAGTTTTTTCATCTTATTTCACTCTTGAATTGCATGATTTGGAACAAACATTATGTGCCCACTAAGTGTTTGATAAAATGTCAAGTTAAGAATTTTCAAATTATTGATGATCTATTTCATGATTTACATGTCAAGTGACTATATGATGATTAAGGGCTTTCAAGTATGTATTGAATTCATAAAAAGTGTCTATGATGTTACAATTATCATGTTAAGCGCTATTTCAATATCTTTTCCTCTTGTGAGCCATTCATATTAAAGAAGGGGTTCGTCTATGATTATGATGTACTCTCATTTTCAAGTTTGCTCACCATTAGAGGTCAAGTATGTTCAATAACTACTCATATCATGTTTCTTCCAAGCTACTAAAGTATGATAATTTCAAGTATTCCATTAGATTACGCTTAGTATTGATGGATTGGATGTCGGCATGGACTATCTTCAAGGGTCCACTCCTTTCCTTGAACTATATGCCAACATAGGAATATGATTATTACCCTTTCTATACTAGTGAATCCATTTAGTGCACTTTATCATGAAGTCCACCCCGAAATGGGATAGGTTCCTGTAAAGGGGGTTACTTCTTCAAAATGGGATGCTCTCCCATAAGGGGAAGTATTGTTTACCTTGACAAGTAGACCACCTCTTTACCGATAAGGGTTAATCATGAGGATTCCAAGTTGTAGCTCACTTGGTCCTACTTTTGTCGGTTAGGGTCTCTTCCCACACATGTATTATGTTATATGTAAGTTGAATGATTTACGAGCTTGTTTTGCTTCAAGCATGATCATGCATGCCATATTGAGATCTCACATATCTATTGCTTATTATTATGCATTAAGACTCTTGAATGTTTTATGATTTTCAACGACTTCTCTTAGTCCTACTTCTCTTTTTATTTTATCTCTTGTTATTGTTTAGTTTGCTTCCGCGACCAAGGATGTGTGATTGATATGCTAAGAGGCTTGATTGGGCCCCATCGGGTTCCCATTCACTGTGTCACGTCTAGGGCCTAGGCTTGGATCATGAAAGCATGCATAAGAATATCTCATTCATTAAGTAATATGGTGCAAGCACCCAATATGCTCAAAGAACCAATGACAATAGACATTTTTATAATTACATTCTTATCATAACCATAACCCTATCAAAAATTGTTTCATAAAACATAATTGGGCTTAACCCACTTCAACATTTCCATAAAATCCAATGCTCATGAATGCATATGCTATGAATGAGATGAGAATGACATGGATAACAGAGGTTCAAACTTAAATCAACAATATATTATGAAATTCAAGTAAAGACATAAGTAAAATTCACATTTAAATCACAATATAGGTTACCCATACACAAATCAAGCTTTAAAGGGACAATGCAAATTCAAATCTTCAAAATACTCAACCGATTTAACATACTTAGGGCTTAAATCAACTTAAATAAAAAAATAAGTGTACCCCATACTTCACTTGAATTTAATAAATCATAATTCTTAAAACCTATATTTAAAGTAAGCAAAATTTTATGAAATTCAAGTGAAAAGATTTTGGGTCTTCTGGGTTGAAATGGACCAAGAATCAATCCCACATAAAGATTCAAGAAGAAATTTGGTGAAGAAAGAGCCCTTCCTTGATCCTCAAGTTTAATTCCCACTGGAGTTCTTTGAAAGAGACTTGATAAACTTTTTAAATGTGAGGAATGAATTTGAATGAGACGAATAATATTTAGGTTATTAGGAAGCCCTTAGGTAGCATAGGGAGTTACAAAAGACCCTTAGGGTAATCCATAATTACGAAAGCACCAGTAATGAAACAAGTTGAAAAATTAAAAGACATCGCCTCATGGAGGACTGTACGATCCATGACATGTTATTCGAACTGTATACTTGTTTGTGATCCAGCAGTTGGGAAAAAATTCACTTGATAAAGGCCCAAAACAGTATTCACATATTTAGAATTTTTGAACAAAATCATTCATACAGAGGGCCACATGAGTCGTACAAGGCTACACGGGCTGTCTAACTGTCCGTACCACCTCCCTTAGAAAAACCTTCCACGACTAAGTTCTGAGACAGTGATTCCATAATTAGAAAAAATTTCACTCAGGAAGTCATACAGGAGGCCACACGGACAGTACCACCTTGTACGGACTATATACTTGGCCGCACCACCATACTTGGTCCCAAACTATGGGATTTCAAGACTAAGGCCACCAAATGCTCCATGAGGTGTCATACGCCCCGTGTGGGGTCCATCAGTGGTGTGCCTTAGTTTAAAACTCCATGTTTAAGGGCCAACACTCCACATAAGGCCAAGGGCCACTCCATGGAGGCTCCACAAGACTGTGTGGCCTCACAAGGATCATGAGGGCTCCAATAGAGCATCACCTTGGTCCAAAACTTACCAAAACTAAAATTGTCAAGCTTCAATGAGATCGTACAATGTATGGATCCATACATCATCTCACCCTTAGGAACATTCGTCCTCGAATATGCAAGAACAAGTATTGAGTTAGAACATGAATCATTCACTCACAAGATACATTGCATTTTGATTCCTTGAAAATCATAAAGTCATTAAAACTCATATTAAAACGTATTCCAATTATTCAAAAAATCATAGAAATCATTTTGATGCACATGTATGCATGTCATGTCATGAAATTCAAGAAAAAAAGAGTTAGAATCACTTGGGAATGGAAGAACCTAATACCTTAGGCTTGAATAGATTAGAAAAGATGGGGATATCATTTTATCATGTCCAATTCCGCCTCCCATGTAGCACTATCCACATGTTGGTTCCTCCAACGCACCTTAACTGAAGCCACATTCTTGTTAGGAAGCCGCTTCACTTGCCTATCAAAAATTTCCCTGGGACTTCTTTATAAGATAAGTTCTCCTTAACCTCAACACTTTCCAAAGGAATAATAGTACTAGGATCACCAACCAACTTCCTCAACATAGACACAAGGAAGACTAGGTGGATACAGTTCAAATCCATAGGCAACTCCAACTTATAAACCAGATTCCCAATTCGCTCAACAATCTCATAAAGGCCTACATACCCAGGGATTTAGCTTGGCCTTCTTGCCAAAATGCATTATTATAGCTAAACCAAAAGCTATTATTATAAGCAAACTCAATGAGTGGAAGATGGTCATTCCAATTACTTTTGAACTCCAACACTCAAGTCCTCAAAATGTCCTCTAATGTTTTAATTGTCCTCTTAACTTGTCCATTGGTTTGAGGATGAAAGGCAGTGCTCAACTTCACCTTAGTGCCAAGTCCTCTTTGGAACGACCTCTAGAATTGAGAAGTAAATTGGGTACCACGATCCGATATAATAGACCTAGGTAGACCATGCAACGTCACTAACTCTTGCATGTACAACCTTGCATAATCTTCGGCTATACAAGTAGTTTTTATTGGTGGGAAATGAGCCAACTTAGTCATCCGGTCAATGATAACCCAAATGGAGTCATGTCACGACCCAAGCCTAAGGCTTAGACATGACACGATGAATGGGAACCCAAAGGGACCCAAACAAGCCTCTTATCACATAAATCACACAACCTTGGTCGCAGGAGCATGGTAAACTACAACAAGAGATATAATAAAAGGAAAGTGGACTAAGGGAAATCTTCATATTCATAAAAGCATAAAGCGTCAAGCTCATAGCATAAGTACGTCATATATCCAACAACACCTCTATCGTAGAATGGAGCGAAGGCCAAGACAGTTTTCGAGCACACGCTCATAGTAACAAGTGTTCAACATAATGAAGTCTCAAAATAACAAGAGTAATATAGATAGTGTCCTCAAACTTGAGGACTCACCAAAGTTTTCTTCAAAGGATAGTACTAGCCACGTGGAAGCGGATGGTCAAATGGAGCTCCAGTCCCTACATTGCAATATCATATAGGGATAAAGTATGTGTTAGTGCATTTGAATGTACTAAGTATGCAGGATACAATGCAACAAGACATAAGCCAATATAGTCAAAATGCATAGTCATAAGCAATAGATATATATAATCTCAATATGGTATACATGATCAATACTCATAATTAAACATTCTTGTAAATCATTCATATTGCATAACATATATAGTATACACATGTGCGGGAAGGGACCTCAACTGACATAGACCAAGTAGCTTCAACTTGGAAAGGCATGACACCCCTCGGTAATGTGGACGGGCATGACACCCCTCCCGCTGGGTGTTGTTTACTTGCCAAGGCAAACCAAACATGACAATATGAATAGATGGATACATTAGTATAGAAAGGGTAATAATCATAATCGTACAGTGGCAAATAGTTTAGAGAGAAACGACTTTATATGAGGACCCCTTAAGTCGAGCCCCCATCTAAAGCCTCAATCAGTGCTAAGTCAAATATCACAGAATGCTTGAAATAATAATAACATGTATAACTTGTAAGAAATTCATACATGACATGAGTAGCTCTTGAAACATTCTTGACCTTTAATTGTGACCCTAACTTGAAACATGAGAGTAGATCATAATCATACACGAACCCTAGCTATAACATGAATTGCTCAGAAGAGGTAAAAACCTTAAAATAGGGCTTAGCTTGTAACTTGTAAAATCATATATAATTTTCTTGAATTCAATACATACTTGAAAGCCCTTAATCATCATATAGACACTTGACTTGTAAAACATGAAATGGATCAACAATAACTTGAGAAATCTTGACTTGACATTTTATCAAACACTTGGTGGGTTCATGATACTTGTTCAAAATCAAGCAATTCAAGAGTGAAATGAGATGAGAAAACTTAATGCAAATCAACACACCAATATGTAGCAAAACCCTCATGTAGGGTACCTTGAAATCTATCATCAAAACTCGTAATAGATCATAGTTTCATACCTCAAAACATGCATTGTCTCAATAGCCAAAGATCAATTCATGGTGTAAGCTTGAAATAGATAATAATGCATAATTAAAAGTACTTTGATAAAACTCCAACATAATTCACGCTTATATTTCATAATAAGAGATACCTATAAGTAATAAAACTTGAAATCATGCAATTTTCATAAAAGGGAAGATGGGGCTCCATAGGTGAAAGGACCAATGGATGAAACCCACATACCTCAAACTTGGGTTTTCTTGAGATGAGCTTGAAGGAAACTTAAAGTGAATCCTTGTATTCTAAAGTTAAGCTCAAAATCCCTGAATTTGGTACGATATATTTGGTTAAGTCTTAGAGAGGTTTTTGTGGAGGTTTTGCATGATTTAAAATTGAAAAATTGCTAAGTATGGGTGATTTCACATTTTAGTGGGCATGGGGCTATGACCCCAATGCCCTTGGACGCACCAAAAAAAATAAGGAAAATTCTTTACTGGCCCGTGCCTAGTCCGCGACGCGAACCCAACATGAAGAAAATGCACTGCTCCTTGGCCCTGGAGCGTCGTGGCCAGGGCAGGGATGCTCTATGGAAATCCCAAAATTAGCAAAAATTATTTTTTGCTATGGGTCTTCTAAAATCTGAGTTATACCATTCCCCACTCAATTTTTCTCCCTAATTGGGAATATGAAGTTGGATTTTCAATATCATGCATGAATTTTAAGATATATGGAAATTACGATTATGGGCATTCTGAAGAACATTTTTGGGGTGTTTCAATATCTCCTCCTTGGGGACATTCATCCCCAAATGTCAATGAAACATGCATAAGAGAAGTAATCATGGAGATTTCAGCCCGACATGAATGCAACAAATGCATTTAAACATCACTTTGGAAAATCTCAACACGAATGTCAAAAATCACCATAACCTTGTTAACATAAACATAAATGCATGCAAAATAACCTAAGGGTTGACACTTAAGACTTGAAATCATATTTGAGGACTTAAATTAGTACCTTCGGCTTGATTTGATTGGAAGAGATATGAGTATCGCTTTTTCATATTCGCCTTGTCTTCCCATGTGGAACTTTTAACTTGTTAATTCCTCCAAAGGACCTTGACGAAAATTGCATCTTTTTTTCTCAACATCTTCACTTGTCTATCCAAAATCTCCATCGGGACCTCCTCATAGATCAAATTATCTTCTACAATACCCACAACATCCAAGTACACTATAACCCTTGCATTACCCACACACTTTCTAAACACGGACACATAGAAAGCGGATGAACCATGTCCATCTCCATAGGCAACTCATACTCATATGTCACCTTACCTACTCTTCTCAAAGCTTTATAAGGACCCACAAACCTTGGGCTCAATTTTCCCTTTCTTGCCAAAACAGACCACACTCAGTTCGTATGAAGTAACCTTCCTTACGCGAACATGACCCAATTTCGGAAAGGATTTGATTAAGAACTTCATCTTACGGGAACACGACCCAATTTCGGGAAGAACCTCAAGATAAAGTATACTAAGTGGATCTAATAGTATTGTAAGGGTATAACATAGTCCTATGGTGGCACATAGTTAAAGGAAAGAGAGCAAACCCTCCATCCATCGGTGCTAAGTCTAATCCCATGAAATACTTATAATAATCATTCCATAGAATCAAGACACGAGTAGCTCTAAAACATCCTTGACCTCTAATGGTGAGCCCAACTTCAAACACATGAATAGTTCATCATCAAACACTACCGTTGCATCAACATCAACATTAAAGGTCTCACAAGGTAAAATTTTTAAGAAAGGGCTTAAACTCGGCGTTACAACATCATCAATATTTCCATGAGTTAAACATATCTTCAGAAAGCTCATAATCATTATAGAGTCACTCGCATAATAAATCAACCAATAGATCATCAAAACCTAAAGAATCCTTAAAAGATACTTTATCAAACACTTGGCGAGTGCATAATGTTAGTGTAAAATCATGCAATTCAAGATTGAAATCACGCAGGAATATCCATTTTAAAACCATCAATCAACACCTTGCAACACCCTCAAGCAATATACATCAAAAGCCCTCCTCAAATCTTACAATAGATCCAAGATTTACTGCTCAAAACATAGCAAAATAGTCATAATTTCAATTAGCTTTATCATAGTGTGCAATATATTTCATAATAAGCAAGACCCATTCCCCACTCAATTTTTCCCCTTGAACAAGAATCTGAAGTCGGATTTTCAAAATAACGCACGAATTTTAAGATATATGAAAATTAAGATTTCGGGCACTTCCAAGGCACATTTTTGGGCACTTTTGCGGTCGTTTCACAACTCTTTCAAGTCATTCACATTTGGAACACATAATTTACCTTGGTACCTAAGCGTACCATCTCCCCCTTGGGAGAAAATCTCCACTTTACCATCTCTCACCAAGGCCTTCAACTCTAGCAAGGTGGGGTCAAGATCTTATTTTGCCTTTACCTCCTCAATCAAGGAAGATTTAGAACCATCAACAACCACTACACCACCATAATCAACTTCATCAAACCTAACCCACAATCTAGCCAACCGGTGAACTTGTCTAGCCACCTCTTTGCCACCATCATCAACATGAGCTAGACTATCCATGAACACCCTACATAGAGCATCGACCACAACATTAGCTTTGCCGGGATGATAATGCACACTTATATCATAGTATTTAAGGAGCTCTAACCACCTTCTCTGGCTTATGTTAAGATATTTTTGGGTAAACATATATTGAAGTCTCTTGTGGTCAAAAGATAAACACATCAATATGAACCCTATACAAGTAGTGACGCCAAATTTTCAAAGCAAATACCATGATCACCAAATAAAGATGATGGGTGGGATAATTCTTCTCATGCACCTTAAGTTTCCTAGAGGCATATGCTATCACCTCACCATTTTTCATCAAAACACACCCCAAACCAATTCTCGAGGCATCACAATATACCACAAACCCTTCCAACCCTTCCGGTAGAGCTAAGATAGGAGCGGAGACAAGCTTATCCTTCAAAGTTTGTAAACTCTTCTCACATTCATCGGTCCACACCAATTTTTCCTTCTTTTGGGTCAACTTAGTCATAGTAGAAGCAATAGAAGAAAATCCATTCACAAATCTCTGGTAATAACTTGCAAAACCCAGGAAACTTTAATGTCCAATGGAGTCAAAGGTCCAGGCCAATTTCTTATTAACTCTGTCTTCTTAGGATCCACCTTAATGCCATCACATGACACCACATGCCCTAAAATGCAATCTTTTTCAACCAAAACTCACATTTTCATATTTAACATACAACCTCTAGTCTATTAAGATTTGCAACACCACCCTCAAGTGATTCACATTCTCATCCTCACTCCGTGAATAGATCAATGTATCATCAATAAAGACCACCAGAAACATGTCAAGGTAGGGTTCAAAGACCCTATTCATGAGATTCATAAGTATCATTGGTACATTAGTCAACCTAAAGGACATAACCACAAACTCAGAGTACCCATAACTAGTCCAGAAAGCCGTCTTGCGAATATCACATTCCCTCACTTTCACATGCTGATATATGAACCCAAGATCAATCTTAGAAAAATGACTAGCCCCTTGAAGTTGATCAGAAAGGTCATCAATCCTTGGTAGAGTATACTTGTTCTTCATGGTGACTCTATTAAGTTGCTGGTAATCAACACACATTCTAATATAACCATCCTTTTTCTTCACAAATAACAGCGGTGCACTCCAAGGTGACTTAATAGGCCTTATGAAACCCTTATCCAGTAAATCCCTCAATTGTTCTTTCAACTCCTTCAATTCCGCTGCGGCCATATGGTAAAGGGGAATAGAAAGGGGTTAAGTATTGGGAAGGAGGTCTATTCCAAAGTCTATTTCCCATTCTGTAGGAACACCGGGAAGCTCATAGGGAAAGATATCAACAAACTCATTAACCACCGGAACTGACTCAATAGGAAGGACTTTGGACTCAACATCCCTAACGCTTACAAGATGATAAAGGCAACTTAGAAATCAACCTTTGGGGTTTAAGACAAGAAATGAATCTACCCTTTTGACCAATACTTCACGACTTCCCACTTAAGGACGGGCTCACTATGAATTGGAGTTTAACTCTACAGGTTCTACAATCAATAGAAGTATAATATACATGCAACCAATCCATCCCAATGATGACATAAAAATCCACCATATCTAATTCAACAAAATCATAAGGCAAGACTTTATGCACAATGATCACGGGATAATTTCTATAGACTCTTCTAGCAACAATGGACTCACCAATGGGGGTTGACACTTCATAAGGTTCACACAACAATTCGGGACTACCATGAAGCTTTTTTGCAACAAAAGGAGTAATAAAAGACATAGTGGCACCCGTTTCTATCAATGCATATACATTAAAATCAAAAACCATTAACATATTGGTGATGACATCGGTCACCTTATCCATCCCTTGTCTTCCTTGCAGAGCATAGAATCTATTTTGCTTTGGAGCACCCCTTTGTTCGCCTCCCTTAGCCCTTGGACCCGCATTTGCACCTTGGCCTTGTGAACGACCATATCTACCTATGTTTTTAGCATGAGGACAATCAATAACTTTATGATCCATTTCATCACAACCAAAGCAAGCATTAGAATTCCTCAAACAAGGACCAGTATGATTCTTTTCACACCTTGGGCATCTAGGATTTGTCATTCCTCCATTACCACCTTGGAATCTTGGGTTGGTCACCTATCATTTCCAAAACCTCTTGTTAGGAGCATTGGATGATCCTTGGCCTTGGAAGTTGTGGCTTTGAGGAAATAGCCACCTTTAAACCTTGGAAACCACCTTCAAAATGAGCCCTCTTAGACTCACCACTTCTTCTTTTTCTAATCTTTTCCCCCTCCAGTTGCTCGTGATAAGTTATAACCTGAGACAAGTCCATATCTCCTACTAGCATGGAGGCATGATACTACTCATTAACCAAGTCGGACACTCCCAATACAAATTTGTTATCCCTGAGATCCCGCAACCAATTGTAGAGCATATTTGGATAGCTTATTGAACTTGAGGGCATACTCCCTCACATTCATGGAACCTGCAAGGTTCATAAAAACCATCATCTTAGACTCCCTTAACTCAATGGAAAGAATCAGAACTCATCTTGGGCTACCCCTCCACCTTGAGGAGCTTGAGGAGCGGGAGCGGCCGGTTGCTCCTCGGGTGAATGGGCTCTCCTTAGTCTCCCTCTTGGAATCGGCATGATCTAGAAGAGAAAAGAATATTCGTTAGGGGAAAAGCCTTACACTTACCTCTAAAGCACTATATAGACCACAAAAAAGTGAAATATTTCCTAAAATGCCCCATAGCCTCCCATTCTTAGTTGTGGTGCACTTCACAACCATGAATAAGACTCTAATCGACACGGTGTGTTAGATTTCGAGAACCATTACGACCTAGTATTCTGATACCAAGTTTGTCACGACCCAAGCTTAGGGCCTTAGATATGACACAACGAATAGGAACCTGAAGGGATCCAAACAAGCCTCTTAGCATATCAATCACACATCTTTGGTCGCGGGAGCAGAGAAAACAACAAAAAGAGATATAATAAAAGGGAAGCAGGACTAAGGAAAATCTTAATATTCATAAAAGCATAAAGAGCCAAGCTCAAGCATAAGTACATCTTAATATCCAACAGCACCTCTAACATGGAATGGAGCGGGAGCCAAGACAGTTTTCGGCTCACCCACATAGTAACAAGTGGTCAACTTAAAGAAGTCTCAAAATAGTAAGAGTAATATAGATATGTCCTTGGACTTGAGGACTCAACAAAGCTTGCCTCAAAGGATCGTATTATCCATGTGGAGGAGGATGGTTAAATGGAGCTCCGGTCCCTACATGGGTAATATCATGTTAGCATAGAGTATGTATTAGTATTTTTGAATGTACTAAATATGTGGGATACAATGCAACAAGACATAAGACAATATAGTCAAAATGCATAGTCATAATCAATAAATATATATAATCTCAATGTGGCATGCATGATCAATACTCATAATAAAACATGCTTGCAAATCATTCATCTTGCACAATATATATAGTATACATATGTGTGGGAAGGGACCTCAACTGACATATACCAAGTATCTATAACTTAGAAACGAAGGCATGACACCCCCTCGGTAAGGTGGACGGGCATGACACTCCCGACTAGGTGTGATCTACTTGCCAAGGCAAACCAAACATGATAACATGACTAGATGGATCCATTAGTATAGTAAAGGTAATAATCACAATCCTATGGTGGCACATAGTTTAGAGACAAAATATATTATATAAGGACCCCTTGAGTCGAGCCCCCATCTTAACCGTAAAATGATGCTAAGTCAAATCCTACAGAATACTTGAAATAATCATAATAGAACTCTTAAGAAACATGGAAACGTGACATGAGTAGCTTTTGAAACATGCTTGACCTCTTATTATGAGCCTAACTTGAAATATGAGAGTATATCATAATCATACATGAACCCTTGCTTTAACATGAATGACTCACAAGAGGTAAAAACCTTGAAATAGGGCTTAGCTTGTAACTTGTAAACTCATGGATAATTTTCATGAATCTTATACATACTTGAAATCCCTTAATCATCATGTAGGCATTTGACTTGTAAATGATGCAATAGATTATCAATATCTTGAGAATTCTTGACTTTGACATTTTATCAAACACTTGGTGGGTTGATGATACGTGTTCAAAATCATGCAATTTAACAGTGAAATAAGATGAGAAAACTTAATTCAAATCAACCCACCAACTTGTAGTAAAACTCTCATGTAGGGCATCTTAAAATCCATCACCAATACTCATAATATATCCTAGTTCCATAGCTCAAAACATGCATATCTCAATAGACGAAGATCAACTCGTACTGTAAGGTTAAAATAGATACTCATGCATAATCAACAATACTTTGATAAAACCCCAACATAATTCATATTTCATAATAATAGATACATATAAGTAATACAACTTGAAATCCTACAATTTTCAGAAAAAGGAAGATGGCGCTCCATGGGTGAAAGGACCCAATGAATGAAACCCACATACCACAAATTTTGATTTTCTTGAGATGAGCTTGAAGGAAACTTAGAGCTTGAAGTGAATCCTTGAGTTCCGAAGTTAAGCTTGAATTCCTTGAATTTGGTATGAGATACTTGGTTGTCTTGGAGAGGTTTTTGTGAGGGTTTTGACTGATATAAAGTTGAAAAATGGCTAAGTATTGGTGATTTCATGTTTTAGTGGGCATGGGGCTGTGAACCCAATGCCCTTGGGTGCATAATAAAAATCAAGGAAAATTTTCTATTGGTTTGTGTCTGGTCTGTGATACGGACCCAATGAGAAGAAGAAAATGTACTACTCCGCGCCGCTATTTCTTCGTGGCCAAGGCGCGGATGCTCTCTAGAAATCAGAAATTAGCAAAAATTATTTCATTACTAGTCCTCTAAAATCCAGGTTATATCCATTTCCCACTCAATTTTTCCCCTTATCGAGAATATGAAGTCGAATTTTTAATATCACACATGAATTTTGTGACATATAGAAATTACGATTACAGGCATTCTGAAGCACATTTTGGGCATTTCAAGTCAAATTGCCTTCGGGTCCAAGGCAAACCAACCACAAAATCCATGTTTACATCTTCCTAATTGCAAGTAGGAATCTCAATGTCTTTAGTCAAACCAATGAGCCTTTGGTGCTCTACCTTTACTAGTTGACAATAAGGTTATTCAGATACAAACTGTGCTATATCCTTCTTCATACCATGCCACCAATACACTTCCCTCAAATCCTGATAAATCTTAGTAGATCCTGCATGAATAGAATAATGAGAGTTGTGGTCTTCACTCCCGATCTCCCTCCTAAGATAATCTACATCCGGAACACATAACCGATCTTAATACTGAAGCATACAATCTCCCCTTTAGAAGAATACCTCAATCTTCATTTTGTCAACCAATTTGTTCAATTCAACCAATGATGGATCTAGATCTTGCTTAGCCTTTTACATCACTAACCGCCTAAGATTCAGCCCCATTTTGAACATGAATACCACCATCATTGGATTCGACCAACTTAATACCTAATCTAGCCAGACGATGAATGTCCCTTGCCAACTTCTTCTTCTCCTCCTCAACATGAGCCACATTCCCATAGATAACCTCGTAAGAGCGTCATCTACAATATTCGCCTTATCGGCATGATATTGTACACTTATGTTGTATTAGTACTTAAGGAGTTTCAACCATCTCCTTTGACTTGAGTTACGATCCCTTTAAGTGAACACATATTGCAAACTCTTGTGATCGGTGAAAGCATCAATATACAAATAGTGTCTCCAATTTTCAAAGAAAATACCACCTCCGCTAACTCAAGATCATAAGTATCGTAATTATGCTCAGTCACGTTCAATTACCTTGATATATAAGTTATTACCTTACCATATAACATAAGCATACGTGCCAACCCAATCCAAGAGGCATCACAATACAACACAAACCTATCCAAGCCATTCGGTTAAGACAAAAAGGGGATGATTTAAGCCAATCCTTCAAGGTCTGAAAACTCATCTCACATTCGTCTTGCTAGACAAACTTAACCTTATTTTGGGTCAAATTAGTCAATGAAGATGCAATAGATGAGAACCCTTTGACAAAGTTCCTATTATGGCTAGCCAAAAGAAAACTCTGAATACCCAAACAAGTCAGTGGTCTGGGCTGATTCTTCACGGCCTCAATGTCCTTCGGATCAGCCTTTATACCATCATCGAACAACACATGACCAAGAAAAAATACTTCACCCAACCGAAATTCACATTTGTTAATTTGTCATACAACTTCTTCTCCCTCAAAGTTTGAAGAGCTAACCTCCAATGATCTATATGCTCCAAATTGCTTTAGGAATAAATGAGAATATCATTAATGAAGACAAATACAAAGCTATCAAAGAATGGTTTGAACACCCGATTCATAAGATCCATAAACATGACCGGAGCATTAGCTAGACTTAATGACATAAACACAAATTCAAAGTCTCCATACCAAGTCCGAAAATCCAAATAGGGAATGTCACACTCCCTACCCTTCGACTGATGACAACTAGATTGAAAGCGAATCTTGGAGAAATGGGTAGCCCCTTGAAGTTGATTAAAACCTATATGGAATCAAAACCTTTTCTAATCTTGGCCAACCCAACCACAAAGTCCATTTTAATCACCTCCCACTTCCAAGTAGGAATCTCTATGTCTTGGGTTAGGCCACCTTGCCTTTGATGTTCGACTTTTACTTGTTGACAACTATGGAAACCAGAAACAAATTTAGCAATATGTCTCTTCATGCCTCCGCACCAATACACATCCCTCAAGTCTCTATATATTTTGGTGGAACCAGGGTGGATAGAATAAGAAGAGTTATAGTCCTCATCAAGAATTCTCTCCCTCAAACCATCAATGCATGGCACACACAACCTAGCTTGGTATCTAAGCACCCCGTCTCCCCCTTAGGAGGAAACCTCTACTTTTCCCTCTTTCACCATGGCCTTCAATTCACGCAAGGATGAGTCTAGATCTTGTTTGGCTATCACCTCAACCAAGGATCCATTACCCATATATTCCAACCTAACCCCAACTTAGCCAATCTATGAACCTCCCTAGCGATCTCTCTATCACCACCATCCACATGAGCTAGGCTACCCATAGACACCCGACTAAAAGCATATGCAATAACATTTTTCTTACCTGGATGATAATGCACACTCATGTCATAATCATTGAGAAGTTATAGCCACCTTCTTTGTCTCAAGTTGAGATCTTTTTGTGTGAAGATATATTGAAGGCTTTTATGATATGTGAAGACTTCAACATGTACCCCACACAAATAATGTCGCTAAATCTCTAAATGTTTGATAAAATGTCCGTATGTAGTTTCTTGAGGAATTGAAGGTCCAAAGCACATCATGTGAGTTGAATAACTTTATGATGATGAAATAAATGTTTATATGAGTTATATATATGAGAAGTTTCTATGTTATTATATAATGACCATGCCTTGTTGAGGGGGTGCTACACCTTGACTACCTTGGTGGAAGGTATGATGTCCATCAACCATTGTTAAGGGGTTGATACCTTGACCACCTAATTAGAGGATGTGATATCCATTAGTCAATAAGGGATTGATGCCTTAATCACCTAATTGGAGGGTGTGATGTTCATTAACCAACAAGGGGTTGATGCCTTGGCCACCTAAATGGAGGGTGGGATGTCCATTAACCGGCAAGGGGTTGATGCCTTGGTCACCTAAATGGAGGGTGGGATGTCCATTAACTATTATTGAGAGGTTGATACCTTGGCCACCTTGATGAAGGGTGTGATGTTCATCTACCAATTAAGCGGTATATAGCTTGATCACCTTCCAAAAGGGTGCCAATCCTTCGATTCTAAGCACTAGTTGTTTGGTCTATGATGATGGTCTCCTTTTACTTATGTATTATGAGTTATATAAGCGTGATATTTACTTCAAGAATCATTCATACATATTATATCTTTACTATGCTATCCATTGTTTATGTTTATGCATTTCGATTATGTTGCCTATCTCTTGTTGCATTGCATCCTACACACTTAGTACATTCAAACATACTAATGCATACTCTATGCCTACATAATATTAATATGTCAGAATCGAAGAACCTCTCGATTATCCTCTACATGGCTAGTTTTGGAATTTCAGACGATAAGCTTTCTTGAGCCCTCAAGTCCGGGGATGCTAGCTATGCTACACTTATTATTTGATATCTTTTTATGTTGAACATTTGATACTATGAGGGCGAGCCCAGAAAGTGTCTTGGACCACACTCCAATGTATATTAGAGGTGTTGTTGGATAAATATAATGCTTAAGCTTTGACTCACTTATGTTATTCAAGCTATTTAAGTATGAGTCTTTCTCCCATAGTCCACATTTTCCTCTTGTTTATGTTATGATGAACTATCTTACATCAGTGACCAAGGATGTGTGATGATATGTCATGAGGCTTGTTTAGGGTTCCTTTTGGGTTCCCTATTCACCGGTCATGTCTTGGCCCTAGGCTTGTGTTGTGAAACTCACTCTTTCTTTTCATGCCTTTTATTTCATAAATTATTGATGCAATGAGATTTGTATTTTAATTTTTTTTTGTGTATTAATTGAAATTCTTGCTTTTATGCAAAGTTGATCATATTCTTGAAAATTGAATTTCTCCCTTAAATTTCATGAAATTAGATTAATTGGTTTATGGTTATTGCTTACCTTCAAGTGTAATTTGCTATTTGAGGTCATGAACTATAATCTAGCTTAGATTGCCAGTTATTTCATGAGAATGAGTAATTTAAGTGGAGAATTTGTTTTGTAATGACTGCTTGGTCATTTTGGGCCTTATTTTTGAAAATTACCTTTGTACCCTTTCTCAAGTTGTTTTGTGCCTAATTTAAACTATTTGATGGTTGGAATTGAAATTCTATGTTTTCATAAGTTAAAATTATGATGTTTAGCCCTTTTTGTAGCTCAAGTTTTTAAAAATGTAAATTTTTCTATCATTCTGAGTTTCAGAGGTTGGATTCGGGATCTATCTATTTCATTAGCTTTGAAATGACAAAAATAAACTATATGAAGTTGCCAAATTGAATTTGGAGTTAAAATGAGGTTTTTAGGCCCAAAGTTTGACCTTGGTCAACATTCTGAGTGAATTATGATGAAATGATGAGGATTTGAGATAGAATGTGATTAAATGAGAGTTGTGAGACCTATTGCGATGAGTAAGGTCCAACACTATTGATATACTTGTATTGTTGGGATGAGGTAGGTCAGTATCATTGCTATATTTGTATATTTGGGATGCGGTAGGTATGATATCATAGTCATACTTGCCTATTGGGATGAGTGAGTTCAATAATACTGATATTATTGCATATTTGGGATAAGTAAGATCCAGTATTATTGGCACTCTTGATTATTGGTATAATTATGTGATCTAAAATATGTGATGGTCTTGACATTAATTGTGACACGTGATATTACTCCTTAAGTATATATGATTATTATGAGTTTGAAGCATTGATATTACTGTTGTAATGCTATCCCATATTTACACGCATATTTGGATTAAACCGTTGATTTACATCTATCATGTGTATGACTTGTAACATCCCTTGACCCCGGTAGGAGGCAAGAGAATTATGATTCCTATTGGTACCACCCCTTGACTTGTGCATGGTGCAAGGATGAGATTCATGCTTCATATATCCTGTTACGGGCAGGTGGCTAGGACTTGGTGTCTAATTATTACTTGACCATGGGAAGGTGGCAATGTTGTGGCATTCTGACATCACTTGAACACGGGAATGTGGCAAGGTCATGACATTTTGATATCACTTGACCATGGGCAGGTGTCAAGGTTATGGCATTCTAATATTACATGACCATGGGCAGGTGGAAATTCTATAACACCCTTGGTATTTGGCATTGTGAGTTGTGCATTATATTTTTACTACGGTTATATGCATCAAGGATTTTTGAGGACGTTTTAGCTCATTATTATTTATACATTATTGTAATAACCTTTTTTAATGAAGGGTAAATTGATAATTTTAGCTTTAAATAATAATAATATTAATAAAGAGAATTGAAGGGAGTGAGCCAACCCTATTCTTTTACTAAGTTTGTGCGTACAATCTGCCAAGGGGAAAAATAAAATGCCCAAAGCCTTATTTTATTGGACAGACGCACGTAACAGAGAAAACAAATTTGGGACAACTTTTTTCGTTCTTTTCTTTGGGAAGAAAACACATTACATAAAGGTGATTCAGAGAAATTCATACATAGAATCAACTTGATCTTTGTAACACTGTTTTGGGTGATAAAATACAGGTATTTTCTTGTTTATTGTGTGCTCTTGTTAGTTGAAAGCATATTTAGCAGAATTCATACCAATTAGGTTTAACAATTAGATTAAGAATATATTTACTTTTAATTTATAGCCTAAGGTATTGGGTATTAGGGTTTAACCCTAAACTTGAAAACTAGGGATATTGAGACTTGAGTTTGGCCAACATAATTGATATCGATAGTCATTATTTTTAATTAGATTGTGAAAGGTAGGGGCTGTTTTGGTGGCTTTTCTACGCATGCAAGGTGGTAAAACTTGTCATTAATAAGTTAAGTGAGACTTTAAGCTTTAGTTCTTGCTTTTCAAATAATCTTTTGAAAAAACAATATTTTTTTCTGTCTAATGTATGTGTTGGGACAAGCATGTGCTTGATACAGTGAATGTTTTTTTTTTATTTTCCCTAAATATGCTATTATGGAGAAGAAAATTGAATATTTTCATGAGTTTTATGCGGTGTGATGCCGGATATCCTTCTTTATTACTGTGATGTGGTTAATAGAGGCATACTTAACTGCTGTAATATGTTAGGGGCATACCCATGCTGCCGTAATATGTTAGGGGCTTTGTACACGCTAACATGGTAAATTTTTAGAGTATTAACAAGCTTCCATGGACTTGTCGGGGTGATGGGTTGATCTCCTTCGCTGTCGTTTATGTCAAATTTTGAGTGTGGATTGAATTGAGACATGCAGTGACCATTTCTAAATATTTTTTTGAACTTATTGAGCTTATTATGAAGTATATTCTTATGTATATTATTTATGTATATCGATTGTGTAGATGTATTTTTAACTCTTGTTCTAGGGGTATTAAAGTAGAGATTCGAGGATCTTACTAGGTTATATTTATATATATCTCACTCTTTACTTGCAAGTCAATGTAGATACTACTGCAGAGGATGAGACTTGTGGCTGAGAAGTTCATTTCCGTGGACCCTGTTACTGAGATGAGCTTTCCTATTGTTCGTGGAGGCTACTACTTCAGCTCTATCAATTATAGTTTATGTTTTTCTTCTTTTTGGGGTTTGTATGCTCGACAGTTAAATTCATATCACTCTACTAGATGTTCCGCGATCTTATTGTGGGATTAGGCTAGAGATATTTTCTTAAGTGACTTCCTTTCATAAATTGATATGAAATTTTGGTTTGCTAGTTAATCTACTGTTATGAGTATTGGTGAGTTTTGGCATTGCACAAATTATATTCTTAGTGCTTGGATAATTTGGGTATGTATGAATATTTGGTTCTCCAGACAAATGTCTGGGCGGGTGCCAGTCATATCTAGGGGGATATTTTGGGATGTGACAAAGTTGGTATCAGATCCTAGGCTTTAGGTCTCGGGTGATGGAGCAGTGTTTGGTGGAGTCTTGTTCATAAGTATGTAGGAGCCCATACTTATGACCTTGAGGCTACTAAACATTTAGGATGTATTCTCTTTTTTTGTTCCTTACTTGTGCTTTAGGTTGAATCAAGTTTAAGTTTTAAATATTTTCTCAGATGGCTAAGAGACGTGGCTCTTCCTTTGCTGTTCGATCTAATACAACTGTTGGACATGGTGGGGGACATGGTATTACCCTCCAGTGGCAATTAGGGTAGGTCATATCCTACTAGAGCTCAAAATAGGGTATTTGCTGCTCCTGAATTAGGAGTTATGAATGAGGGACAAACCCGATCTGTTGCCCCAGAGCAAGTGCAGGAAGAAGTTTCTCAGGATGCCCCACAGACAGTACCACTTGCTACACCTACTATTGCTTTACCTACAGATCTTGTGATGAGGTTTATGAAGGAGCTAGAGGCACTGGTACCTAATCATGATGGATCCCTGAAATGACCCCACAAATTGTCCGAAAATGTTTCTTGGAAGTGCCCGGAATCGTAATTTCCATATGTCCCAAAATCCTTGCGTTGTATCAAAAATTTGACATCAGATTCCCTTCGGGGGGTCAAATTGACAAGGAAATGGTCTAACTCTGAATAAAGAGCAACCGCAGAAAAATTTGGAAATTGCAAAAATGCAGTTTCCAGTTTGCATTCATGTTTCTGGCATGACACGCCAAGGGCGCACCATAGTGTTTTTTGTGGGTAGTTTTTCAAGTCCAATCCAAGGCTTTTGAGTCTTGGGCCTAAGTTCTCCCAAACATGAAAATACCTATACTTAGCCATATTTCACTCTCATGTCATTCAAAATAATCCACAATACTCATTGAAACACTTAGCCAATATTTTATCTCCTAAATTCATGTCTCGAAACTCATCCAGATCTCAAGGTTCTTATTCAAGCTTCAAATCTCCATCTCCAATCTTCATCAAGCTATTCTCTAAAACAAAGGTATGTGGGTTTCTTTGATGGGTTCCTTTCACCCATGATACCCATGCTCCCTATTACTTAAAATTGCATGATTTAAAGTTGATTTACTCATGAGTCTTATCAATAATGAATTTCACTGCACACTATTTTGGATTTTATGAAATTGTGACTATTTTAGCATGTTTTGAGCTATGAAACCAAGATCTATTGAGAGATTTGATGAAGGATTTTGATATATATTGCTTGAGCATGCTACAAGTATGTATCGATGGTTTTACATTGAATTGTCTAGCATGATTTCACTCTTGAATTGTATGGTTTTACACTAGCACTACACAGCTGGCAAGTATTTGATAAAATGTCTGGATTATGATTTCTTGAGGAATTGAAGATTCAATGCATGTCTTATGAGTTGAATGACTTTGTGATGATGAAATGAATATATGTATATGATGATGATGAAAGGAATATGGTATTA
Organism: Solanum clarkiae; assembly: GCA_011800125.2. Taxonomy (NCBI): domain Eukaryota; kingdom Viridiplantae; phylum Streptophyta; class Magnoliopsida; order Solanales; family Solanaceae; genus Solanum; species Solanum clarkiae. The sequence continues at coordinate 25,914 of JAABOM020060292.1, forward strand.
TGTTTATAGTGTTGGGGATGACTAAGCTTCACTCAGGAGGTTATGGGCCCGGGTAACCTTGTTGAGGGTTTTGTACGTCGATCGCCTAGCTCGGGAGGTGGTAAGCCCATGCAACCTTGTCAAGGGGTTTGTACCTTGACAACCTTGTTGGGGGGTTTATACCTTATCAATCTTGTCTGGGGTTTGTACCTCATCAACCTCATGATGGGGTTTGTACCTTATGCCCTTCTCCAAGAAGGTGGTAGGTCTTGGATTGCACTAAAAGTGGTCACTCCTTACACTTGTGTTATGCTATACCTAAGAGCATGATTTTACTCCAAGCATCATTAATACATGCCATATTGCTATAAACTTATTCATTGCCTATGTTATGCATTTTTTTATGGTGCTTACCACTTGTTGCATTGCATTCTACATACTTAGTATATTTCAACGTACTAACACATACCCTATGCGTATATGATGTCACCATGTTGGAACCAGAACCTCACTTGATCATCCTCCTCAACATGGCTAGTACGACATCTCTCAAGCTTGTTGTTGAGTCCTCCATTTTGGGGGCGATGCTTATAATCTCCTACTATGTTTTAAGTTTATCCTTCTGTCTATGTTTGTTGACGATGAGGGTGAGCCCGGTAGTTTGTCTTGGCCCTCGCTAAGTATCTAAGTTATGGAGGTATTGTTTGACATGTTTGTATTATGTTTTTGAGCTTGACTCTCTTTTGATTCTTGTTGATTATGATATGAAAGTTTCCCATAGCCCCTTTTGTCCCTATTTACTATCTCTTATTGTATTCTATTACTTATGTGACCAAGGATGTGTAATGATATATTATGAGGCTTGCTTGGGGTCCCTTCGGGTTTCCCATGCGCCGTGTCACGTCTATCCTTAGGCTTGGATCGTGTAAAACTTGGTATCAGAGCGCTAAGTTGTTAAATCCTCGGAGTCCAATACACCGCATCGATTACAGTCTTATTCATGGTTGTGTTATGCACCATAACTATGAGTGAGAGGCTAATAAGCAGTTTAGGAAATGTTTTCCTTCTTCATATTCTAAGTCATGCTATAGAGATAAACTAAGGTTTCCACCTTAATAATTTCTCTATGGTATGCTAGATCATGCCTAACACGAGAGGCGGAAGAACAAGCACACCCGAGGAGCAACTGGCTAATAGTGAACTCTCGGATGCTCTAACCTTACTTGCACAAGTTGTGGCTAACCAAGACAACCAAGAGGCTCAAGCCCATCATGCTCCTACACCAGCTTCTCGGGTGAGAGACTTCATGAGGATGAATCCCCAGAATTCTATGGGTCAAAGGTAGATAAGGACCCTCAAGAGTTCATTGATAAGGTCTAAAGGCATTGGCTTTCATGCATGTGAGGTCAAAAGATAAGGCGGAGTTGGCGGCCTACCAACTCAAAGGATGTACCAAATATGGTTTAATCAATAGAAGGAGGAAAAGGGAGTCAATAATGTGGTGCTTTGGGAGGGGTTCAGGGCAACCCTTTTAATTGGTTCTTCCATTTTAAGCTTAGGGAAGCTAAATTAGTGGAGTTTATGAACTTGAAACAATGATCTTTGAGTGTGAGGGACTATGCGCTTAAGTCTACTCAAATCTCTAAGTATGCTCCCTACATGGTGGCTAACCCAAGATTTAGGATGAACAAATTTTTGATGGGTGTTTCCAACTTGGTGAATGAGGAATGCCAGTCTTCCATGGCGATTAGTGACATGCACTTGTCCCATTTGATGACCTATGCCGAACAAATGGAAGAGGAGAAGTTGAGGAAGAGGTAGGATTCATGAGGCCAAGAGGGCCCATTTTGATGGTAATTTCCAAAAGGATAGCCGATTCCATCAAGGCCAAGGGTCTTCTCATGCATCTAATAAGAGGGTTGCCAATGATTTTCCAAGGGACCAAGGTGTTACGGGTGTGGTTCCTCATAGTCAATGTCCAAAATGTGGTAGAGGTCATAATAGCTCATGCTTATGGGATACGAATGCTTATTATGGTTGTGGAGAAGTTGGGCATAACGTGATGGATTGCCTCCGAAATCGCAAAAAGTGCAAGGAAGTTCAACCAGAAGGTGCTAATGCAGTTCCTTTTGGGAGAGGTGGTGGACAAGATGGTGCCCTAAGACACAATCGGTTTTATACTTTGCATAGATGCCAAGGGGTTGATGACCTGCCCGATGTCATCACACATATGTTGAAAATTATTAATTTTAATGTGTATGCATTGATTGATTCGGGTGCCATTCTTTCTTTTGTTACACCTTTGTTGCCAAAAATTTCCATGTTGAGCCTGATTTGTTGCACGAGTCATATGAGGTGTCTACTCCTATTGATGCATCTGTTATTTCCAGAAAGATCTATAGAAATTTTCCCATTTGTATCTTACATAAAATATTTCCTTGTGATCTTGTTGAGTTGGATATGGTTGGTTTTGATGTCAATCTTGTGATGAATTTCTTGCATGCATACTATGCCTCTATTGATTGTAGAACCTGTAAGGTCAAATTTCAATTCCAAAATGAACCCGTCCTTGAGTGGCAAAATCGTGATGTGGTGGTCAAGGTTATTTCATCTCTTGCATTAAAGCCCATAAGTTGATATCTAAGGGTGCCTTTATCATCTTGTGAGGGTTAGGGATGTGGCCTCCAAAGTCTTTCCCATAGAGTTGGTTCTAGTTGTGAGTGAGTTTCTTAATGTCATTCTAAATGACCTTCCTGGTGTTCCCTCCAAAAGGAAAATAGTCTTTGGTATTGACCTCCTCCCCAATACCCAACCTATTTTCATTCCCCCCTACCGTATGGCCCTAGTGGTGTTAAAGGAGTTGAAGGAACAATTAAGGGACTTGTTGGAGAAGGGCCTTGTTAGGCCTAGCCAATCCCCTTGGGGTGCATTAGTGTTGTTTGTTAAGAAGAAAGATGGGTCTCTTAGAGTGTTTATTGATTCCTGACAACTTAATAGGGTCACCATCAAGAATAAGTATCCTCTTCTAAGGATTGGTGATTTGTTTGACCAATTGCAAGGTGCTAGCCACTTCACTAAGATTGATCTTCGGTCTGGGTACCATTAAGTGAAGGTGAGGGAGTGTGATATTCCTATGATGGCCTTCCACACTAGATATGGGCATTTTGAGTTTGTTGTGATGTCGTTCGGGTTGACCAATGCATTGGCCATCTTCATGGGTCTAATGAATAGGGTCGTTAAATCCTACCTTGATTCGTTTGTTATCATATTCATTGATGATATTTTGATCTATTCTCGTGGTGAGCAGGAGCATAGGGATCATTTGAAGGTTGTGTTGCAAAGATTGAGGAAGAAAAGTTATATGCTAAGTATAAGAAGTGTGGATTTTAGTTAATGGATGTTGCCTTCCTAGGGCATGTGGTGTCGAGAGATGGTATAAAGGTAGACCCTAAGAAGATAGATATGATTAGAAATTGGCCTAGACCATTGACCCCATCAGATATTAGGAGCTTCTTGGGCCTAGAGTGTTAACTATTGGCGGTTTGCGAATGGGTTCTCTTCTATTGCTTCTCCTATAACAAAATTGACTCAAAAGAAAGGCTAATTTGTGTGGACCAATGAGTTCGAAAGAAGTTTTCAAACATTGAAAGATAAGCTATGTCCGCTCCTATATTGTCACTACTAGAAGGGCTAGATGGAGTTGTTATGTATTGTAATGCTTTACAGGTTGGTTTGGGTTATGTGTTGATGCAAAATGGTAAAGTCATAGCCTATGCTTCTAAACAACTTAATGTGAATGAAAAGAATTATCCTACCCATGATCTTGAGTTAGCCGCTGTTGTATTTGCATTAAAGATTTGGCATCACTATTGGTATGGTGTGCATGTTGATGTGTTCACTGATCATAAGAGCCTCCAATATGTCTTCACACAAAACGATCTCAATTTGAGACAAAAAGGGTGGTTAGAACTTCTTAAAGACTATGATATGAGTGTGCATTATCATCCCGGTAAGGCTAATATTATGGTGGATGCCTCAAGTAGGGTTTCTATGGGCAGCTTAGCTCATGTTGATGGTGGTGATAAAGAGATGGCAGTGCATCGGTTGGCTAGATTGGGGGTTAGGTTGGAAGAGGTTGGTAATTGTGGTGTTGTCGTTGATGGTTCTAAGTCTTCCTTGGTTGATGATGTGATAGCAAAGCAAGATCTTGATCCCTCCTTATTATAATTGAAGGCCTTGGTAAAAGAGGGAAAAGTGAAGGCGGTGGAGATGGTTACCTTAGGTACCAATGTAGGTTGTGTGTGCCTTGTGTTGAGGGTTTGAGGGAGAAAATCCTTGATAAGAACCATAATTCCTCTTATTCTATCCTCCTTTGTTCCACCAAAATGTATAGAAATTTGAGGTAAGTGTATTGGTGGGGAGGCATGAAGAGAGACATCGCCAAATTTATTTTCGATTGTCACAGATGTCAACAAGTCAAACCAAACATTAAAGGCCGGGTGGCTTCATCCAAGAAATACAGATTACTACTTGGAAGTTGGAAGAGATTAATATGGATTTTATGGTTGGGTTGCCCAAGACTAGAAAGGGTTTTGATTCTATTTGGGTGGTGGTTGATAGGATGACAAAATAGGTTCACTTCCTACCAGTTAAAACAACATATGGGGCTGAAGATTATGCTAGGTTGTGCATTCATGACTTGGTAAGGTTTCATGGGGTTCCTTTGTCCATTATATCTGATCATGGTACTCAATTTACTTTACACTTTTAGAGGTCTTTTCAAAGGGGTCTTGGTAAAAGAGTTAAGCTTAGTACTACCTTTAACCCTCAAACGGATGGCCAAGCCGAAATAACTATCAAAACACTTGAGGACATGCTTAAGGCTTGCGTATTGGAGCTTAAGCATAGTTGGGATGATCGTCTTCTATTGATTAAGTTTGCCTATGACAATAGCTATCATTCTAGCATCGGTATGGCTCCTTTTGAGGCTTTCTATGGTAGGTATTGTAGATCACCGGTTGGGTGGTTTAAGGTTGGTAAGGTGGCTCTGTTAGGATGGGATCTGGTTAAAGATGCTCTTGAGAAGGTTAAGATGATTAGAGAAAGGTTGAAGACGGCCTAAAGTCACCAAAAGTCCTATGCCGACGTGAGGAGAAGGGATCTTAAATTCAAGGTTGGTGATTGGGTCTACCTGAAGGTATCACCTATGAAGGGTGTGGTCCGTTTTTGTAAGAAGGGAAAGTTATTCCCTAGATATGTGGTTCCTCATAGAGTGATGAGAAAGATTGGTAAGGTAGCCTACGAATTGTATTTGCCTAGTGAAATGGAGTTGGTTCATCCAATCTTTCATATATCTATGCTGAGGAAGTGTGTGGGTGATCCTAATGCTATTGTGCCTCTTGATTTTGTGGGGGTAGTTGATGACAATTTTACCTATGAAGAAGTTCTGGCTCAGATTCATGATAGACAAGTCAAGAGGTTGAGGACAAGGATGTGTCTTCCGTTAAGGTCCTTTAGAGGAATCAACAAGTCGAAAGTGCTACTTGGGAGGCCGAAGCGGACATGCAAAAGTGATATCCATACTTATTACACCTCTAAAGCCTAAGGTATTGATATAAGTCCTCTATATTATCTCAAGTCTTAAGTTCAGCCCTCATGTCATTGCATGTATTCATATTTGAATTGATAAGTTCATGATGATTTTACACTTATGATGAGATTCTTGAAATGACATTAATATGCATTGTTGCATCTCTATGTGGACTAACATTGTCATGTTTGTGTCTCTCATATATGTTTCTTTGACATTCTGGGATGAATGTTCCCAAAGGGAAGATATTGAAATGACCCCAAAAAATGCTCAAAATGTGCCTTGAAAGTGCCAGGGATTGTAATTTCCATATATCTCAAAATCTGTGTGTGATATCAAAAATATGACTTCATATTCTTATTCAGGGGGTCAAATTGTGTTTGAGATGGGTCTAATCCCGAATTAATAGCAATCATAGAAAATTTTGAAAATCCCAAAAATGCAATTTCTCATGTGTATTCTCGCCCCTGGCACGATGCACGAAGGGCATGCCACAGTGGTTTTTTAAGAAGTTTTTCATGTCCGCTCCAAGATTTTTGAGTCTTGGGCCTAAGTGTTCCCAAACGTGAAAATACCTATATTTATCCATATTTCACCTTCCTATCATTTAAAATATTCTTCAATACTTATTCAAACACTTAGACAATATTTCATCTCCTAAATTCAAGTCTCAAAACTCTTCCGGATCTCACGGTTCTCATTCAATTTTCAAGTCTCCATCTCCAATCTTCATCAAGCTAATCTCCAAAACTAAGGTATGTGGGTTTATTTCATGGGTCCTTTCACCCATGATACTCAAGCTCTCTTTTACTTAAAATTAAATGATGTAAAATTGATTCACTCATGGGTCTTATCTCTTATGAATTTCAGAGCATACTATATTGGGGTTTATGAAATTATGACTGTTATTGTATGTTTTGACCTATGAAACCAAGATCTATTGAGAGATTTCATGAATGGTTTTGCTATATATTGATCGAGGTGTTACCGAGTATCTATCAATGGCTTTACATTGAGTTTTCTAGCATGATTCCACTCGTGAATTGCATGGTTTTTCACTAGCACTGTACACTTGCCAAGTGTTTGATAAAATATCTGGATTATGATTTCTTAAGGCATTGAAGGTCCAATGCATGTTTTATGAGTTAAATCATTTTATAATGACGAAAGGAATGTATGTATATGATGATGAAGAAAGGAATGTATGTGCATGATATTATCTCTATAGTTTTGGGGATGACCTAGCCTCACTCGAGAGGTTATAGGCCCGGGCAACCTTGTTGAGGGATTTGTACCTCGATCGCCTCGCTTGGGAGGTGGCAAGCCCATGTAACCTTGTCAAGGGGTGTGTACCTTAATAACCTTGTTGGGGGGGTTTATACCTTATCAACCTTATTGGGGAGTTTGTACCTCATAAACCTCATGAAGGCATTTGTATCTCATACACCTCACTAAGGAGGTGGTAGGCCTTGGATTGCACCAATAGTGGTCACTCTTTACACTTGTATTATGTTCTAGCTAAAGCATGATTTTACTTCAAGCATCATTCATACATGCCATATTTCTATAAGCTTATTTATTGCCTATGTTATGCATTTTGTTTATGGTGTTTATCACTTGTTGCATTGCATCCCACATACTTACTACATTCCAATGTACCGACGCATACTCTATGCCTACATGATATCACCATGTAAGAGCTAAATCCCCACTTGATCATAATCCTTTACGTTGCTAGTACGACATTTCTCAAGATTGTTGGAGTCCTCCATTTTGGGGATGACGCTTATGATCTCCTACTATGTTCTATGATTATCCTTCTTTTTATATATGTTGACTATAAGGGTGAGCCGGTTGCTTGTCTTGGCCCCCACCAAGTATCTAAGTTTTAGAGGTGTTGTTGGACATGTTTATATTATGTTTTTGAGCTTGAATCTCTCTTGACTCTTGTTGATTATTATATGAAAGTTGCCCTTAGCCCCTTTTGCCCCTATTTACTATCTCTAGTTATATTCTATTGCTTTCGCTACCAAGGATTTGTAAAGATATACTAAGAGGCTTTCTTGGGGTCCCTTCGGGTTCCCCATGTATCGTGTCACGTCTAGGTCATAGGCTTGGGTCGTGACAAACCCTATCTCCTCAAATTACTATGCCAATGCAGGAACATGATCAGTTGAATGTTGATGCGAATCAGACACTACATTTGGCCCCTCAACAAGTTGCTCATCCAGTTGTAACTACAGGGCAACCCAAAGATCTTATGAATTTCATGGAATTTCAGCCACCAGAGTTTGATGCAACACTTCTTCTATTGAGCCTCAGATGTTCCTTGATCATTGTGAAAAGATACATACTACATTGGGGTTGAAGGAGACTCGTGTTGTGGAATTTACCAATTTTATGTTCTCAGGATATCCAGTGGCATGGTGGACTTCTATTTAGAGAGCTAGAGAAGAAGGTTCACCACCTATCACTGGTTAGAGTTTTCATTAATGTTTAAGGACATATTAATTCCATTGAGCAAACAAGATGATATGAGACGTCAATTTCATGATCATCGTCATAGTAGTATGACAGTTACAGAGTATAAGGCCAAGTTCACTGAGTTGTCAAGGTATGTCCCATTTTTTATTATAGATCCAAGGGAGAACGTGAGAAAATTTATGGATGGACAAGAGCACCATTACCGTAGTCCTATGATACGAGATATGTGAAATGGTACATATTCAGATGTGGTTGACACTGCTCTTCATTGTGAGTCCAATTGGGAGATGGAGAAAATGGAGCGAGAAAGAAAGAAGGCACGTAATACAGGTGGATTCAGTGGTGCTCCATTTAGAGGCAAGAGTGGATTTCATCGTGGGCAATATAGGGATACTCAGTCGGATTCAGTGGTGCATCTTCAAAGTGTGGTTATCCAGCTAAACAGGGCCAACAATAGATGTAAAAGATAGGTGATAATTCTTTCCAGTCTATACAATATCCAATGTGTTCTAATTGTAGTAGGAAACACAGTGGTCGCTGCTCTAGTATTGGTGGTCCTTGTTTAACTTGTGGTGAAGGATGTCATATTGTTAAATTTTATCCTAAGAGAGAATCTAGTACTAGTCAAGCTACTACACAAGTGCAGAGAAATATGACAAATACTTAGTCTCAGATTCAGCCAGCTAGGGCTGCTCCACAGGGTGCTCGTGGAAAGGGTCGACAAGGTGCATAGGTTGCTCAGGGAGTAGGTGGACTGCAGAGATTATTTGCTATGGCTAAATAGGATGTCGAGGAATCTAATGTTGTAGTCACAAGTATTATTACTGTCAATTCTCATGAGGCATACGCTCTTATTGATCCTGGCTCTACGTATTCATATGTATCCTCGTCTTTTGCTATATATTTAGAACTATGAATTGAGACTCTTAGTGTGCCATATATGGTCATGACTCTTGTTGGGGAGACTTTATCAGTGGATAGAGTATATAGAGATTATGTTATATCTATGCAAGGTAAGGACACAATAGTTGCTTTATTAGAGTTGTCATAATTAGACTTTGATGTAATTATGGGCGTGGACTAGTTAGCATCATGTTATTCTTTGGTTGATTGTGATGCTAATCTAGTACATTTCAATTTCCCTAGAGAACCATCTTTAGTATGGAAAGTTATGACTCCTCTAACACAGGGAAAGATAATATCTTATGTAAAGACATGCTGAATGATTAATCATGGGTGCTTTAGTTTTATTGCTATTGTCCATGATACTCGAGGGGAAGATGCTACTATCGATAGTGTTCTAGTTGTGCGAGAATTTGTTGATTTGTTTTTAGAAGACTTACTTGGGTTACCTCCAATGATAGAAATTGAGTTCAACATTGATTTAGTGCCACACACTCAACCTATCTCTATTCCTCCATATTGTATGACTTTAGCTGAGTTGAGAGAATTGAAGGTATAACTCTAAGAGATACTTGATAAAGGGTTCATTAGTCTCAACATATCACCTTGGGGTGCCCCAGTATTATTTGTGAAAAAGAAAGATGACACGATGAGAATGTGCATCGACTATAAGAAGTTAAATAAGGCAACAATCAAGAATAAATACCCATTGCCTCATATTGATGATCTATTCACTCAGTTGTAGGGTGGTACTCATTTTTTCAAATTTATTTGAGATCAACTTATCATCAGTTGAGAATAAGGACCGAAGATATCTCAAAGAAAGTCTTTTGAACTAGGTATGGGCACTTTGAATTTTTAGTGATGCCTTTTGGATTGACTAATGCACCTTCAACATTTATGGACCTCATGAACAAGGTATTCAGGCCATACTTAGACCAGTTTGTGATTGTATTTATTGATTGTATTTTGGCCTACTCTCGAGATGAAGCTGACATGAACATCATCTGAGAGTTGTATTGCAGACACTTAGAGAACAAAAGCTTTATGTTATGTTCTCAAAATATGAGTTTTGGTTGGGGATAGTTTCATTTTTTAAGACACATGGTTTCAGAAGATGGGATTCAAGTCGATCCAAGAAAGGTAGAAGTTGTTCGGGATTGGCACGATGTAATACTCCTATAGAGATATGCAGTTTCTTGGGGATAGCTGGATATTACAGATGATTTGTGGAGGGTTTCTCAAAGATAGCTGCTCCATTGAAACATTTAACTCAGAAAGGTGTGATTTTTTAATCGTCAGATGAATGTGAAGAGAATTTCTAGAAATTAAAGACTGCATTGACTATAACTCCTATTTTGACCATACCGACAGCGGAGGGTGGTTTCACCATTTATGGTGATGCATCTATAGTCTGATTGATTGGTGTCTTAATGCAGAATAGTAAAGTGGTGGCATATGCTTCTCGACAGCTACAGATTCATGCTAATAGTTATTCGACAAATGACTTAGAGTTGGCTACCATTATATTTACTCTCAGGATATGGTGTCACTACCTTTATGCTAAGATATGTGAAGTCTACAGTGATCAAAAAAGTTTGTAATACATATTCAAGCAAAGGAAACTGAATCTGCGGCAAAGACGATGGTTAGAGATACTTAGATTATGATCATACTATCTTATATCATACTGGAAGGGCGAATGTGGTGGCAGATGCTTTTAGTAGAAAGTCTATGGGCAACTTGTCTTGGATTGCTATTGAAAAGAGACCTATGGCTAGGGATATTTAATCTATAGCCAATCGGGGAAGTCAAATTGATTGTACATTATCTGGCAGGTTTCTTGCAGGTATGGTGGTGCATCCTTTGTTGGAAATTCCAATGCTTGCCAATATGACGATCCCCAACTTGCTAGATTACAAGATCAAGAGCAAAATGGAAGCATGAAGTGGTTCTCAATTGATGTTAAAGGAGTTTTGCTTGAACAGGGTAGATTGTGCATTCCCATGGTGGGGGAGGTAAAGCAGCTAATACTTAAAGAGGCTCATAGCTCATGATACTCCATCCATCCAGGTGCTTTGAAGATGTATCCAGACATGCATGGTTTGTACTAGTGGAAGGTATGACCTCTGATGTTTTAAAGTATGTGACTAGTTGTTTGAATTGCCAATAGGACAAATATGAACATCAAAAACCTGGTGGAGTAATGCAAAACTTTATTATCCCTAAGTAGAAGTGGAAAAGGATTACTATGGACTTTGTTATTAGGTTGCCGAATACTTTCAAAATGAACGACTCAGTTTTGGTGATTATGGAAAGACTCACAAAATCTGCCCACTTCATACCAGAGTGGGTTACTTATACTGTAAAGCAGTTAGTAGATATTTACCTTCGAGAGATCGTTCAGCTTCATGGAGTGCCTATCACAATAATATCAAATCGAGGTGCATAGTTCACTTCTGTGTTTCAGAAGTCTTTTCAAAGGTCGTTGGGATCACAAGTTGAGTTGAGTACAACTTTTCATCCCCAAAATTACGGACAGTTTGAGCAAGTTATTCAGATCTTGGAAGACATGCTTAGAGCTTACGCAATTGATTTTGGTGGACATTAGGATGATCAGTATAAAGATGGCACTGTATGAGGTTCTATATGGTCGTAAGTGTCGATCACCAATTGGATGATTTGAACCTAGAGAAGCACAATTACTAGGTCCAGATTTGGTTCAACAGGCCTTAGACAAACTTGCAGTGATACGAGTGACTTTATACAACACAAAGTAGACAGAAATCTTATGTAGATAAGAAAGTCTGTGATGTGAAATTCATGAAGGGCGAAAAGGTCTTTTTGAAAGCATCTCCTATGAAGGGAGTTATGAGATTTGGTTGGAAAGGTAAAATGAGTACTATATATATTGATCCTTATAGATTTTAGATCAGATTGGATTGGTAGCATACCGACATGCTTTAGCCTTGAAATTGTCCTCTGTACATCCTGTATTTCACATGTCCATGATTCGACTGTATGTTCATGATGATAGCCATAAGATTAATCCTGAAGATGTGGAGGGTGATGAGAATTTAGCATATGAGGAAGGTCCAATATCTATTTTTGATAGGCAAGTGTGACAATTGAGGTCGAAGAAGATAGTTTCAGCAAAAGTGTTACGACATAATCATCCAATTGGAGAGGCTACATGGGAGTCCGAGGCGAACATGCTAGAAAGATTCCTCACTTATGTGACACTTCAGGTATGATTTTATACTTGTTCAAGGATGAATGTTATTAAATTGGGGAGAATGTAATAAACTTTTTTTAATGAAGGGTAAATTAGTAATTTTAGCTTTTGATAATAATAATAATAATAATAATAATAATAATAATAATAATAATAATAATAAAGAGAATTAAAGTGTATGAGCCAACCCTTTTCTTTTACAAAGTTTGTGCGTACAATCTGTCAAGGAAAAATAACAGCGAAACCTTATTTTACTGAACAAACGCACGTAACAGAGAGAAAAAATTTGGGGCAGTTTCTTTCCTTCTTTTCTTTAGGAAGAAAACACGTTGCATCAAGGTAATTCGGGAAAAATTATACATAGAATCAACATAATCTTTGTACTACTGTTTTGGGTGATAAAGTGCAGATATTTTCTTGTTTATTGTGTCCTCTTGTTAGTTGAAAGTATTTTTAATAGAATTTTCACCAATTAGGTTTAACAATGAGATTAAGAATACCTTTACTTTTATTTTATAGTCTAAGGTATTGGATATTAGGGTTTAACCCTAAACTTGAAAACTAGGGATATTGAAACTTGAGTTTGGCCAACATAATTGATATCGATAATCAATATTTTTCATTAGATTGAGGAAAGTAGGAGCTGTTTTGGTGGATGTTCTACGCTTGTAAGGTGGTGGAACTTGTCATTAATAATATAAGTGAGACTTTAAGCTTTAATGCTTGCTTTTCAAATAATCTTTTGAAAAATAAAATATTTTTCTCTATCCAGTGTATGTGCTGGGACAAACATGTGCCCCAACACCTAGGTGGAGAAGTACCAAAATCATTGTGTAGTAAATTTCTCAATATACAAGACCCACATGTAAAATCAACTTTAAATCATGCAATATTAGTAAAAAAGGGGGCTTAGGCACCATGGGTGGAAGGACATAATGGTTTAACACCAAATTCCTTAGCTTTTGGAGAAACCTTGAAGAAGGCTTTAATGGGGACTTGAAGCTTGAGTGAAATCCTTCTTGAAATTCTTAAGATTGGTCTTGAATTTTGGGACTTGAATTTGGGAGTAAATATTTTGCTAATAGTTTTGGTGAGTATTCGGGAATGTTTAGGATGATATGAAGGTGAAATAAGGCTAAGTATATGTATTTTCAAGTGAGGGAACCCTTAGGCCCAAGACTTAAAAGTCTTGGACCGAAGTCAAGAGAAAATAGTACCAAAACGGACTGCTCACTGGAATTGCATTTTCTGCACAAACGAGTTCCACAAAAATAGACATTATTCCTTCATCTGAACTCACAATGAGGTGAAACCAAGTGAGTTTGAAAGATAATTCAAAGATTTTTAATTTGATAGGTCGTGGACCACCCAGTTCTTTGTGTGCTAAGAGATATGCCCCTTCAAAGTTGACCCTCCAAAATGGCATTTTTGACAATTTTGAATTTTGATATAGTTGCTCTAAAATTTGGGTTAGACCCATTTCCCACTCAATTTGCCCCCTAAACAAGAATATGAAGTTATATTTTTGAAATAGCAATTGGATTTTTAGTTATATGGAAATTACGATTCCGGGCACTTCCGAGGCACATTTTTGGGCACTTTTGAGGGTCATTTTGATTTCTACCCCTTAGGAACATTCGTCTCTCAATGTCAAAGAAATGTACAAGAGAAGAGCAATCATAAAGAGATCAGTGCCAACAAGAATGCAATAATATACTTTAAAACACCATTTTCAAAACCTCGGCATAAGTGTAAAATCATCACAAACTTGTGAACTTAAACATGAATTCATATGAATGACATAGGAGCTGAAACGTAAGACTTTTGGAATCATAAAAAGGACTTGATATGTCATCATATGCTTGAATAGATTGAAAGAAATACGAATATTGCTCCTCCATGCCTTCTCCTTCTTCCCGAGAGACACGGTACGAATAAACAACGCTTCCAAAGGGCCTTAGTGAACACCACATCCCCATTAATCGACCTCTCCACTCATCCATCCAACACCTCTACCGGGACCTCCTTCCAAGCCAACTTATCCTCTACCTCACAAAAAACTTCAAAGAGTTCTATAACACTAGAGTCAGCAACACATCCCATCCACCTTGAAGCATGAAGAACCACGCGAACCATATCTACATCCATAGGAAAATCCCCAAACTTATGCAACCTTACCAACCAACCTCTACACTTTATAAGGAATCAAAATCCTCAACTCAAGTTTCAACCTTAAATACACCTAACTCACAATGTACCATAGCCACCATCTCCCCCTTGGAAGATAACCTCCACTCTATCATCTTCTCACCTAAAACTTCCAACTCTAATAAGGTGGAATCAATGCCTTGCTTAAACTAGACATCCTTAACACAAAGAAGATTTGGAACCACCAAGAACATTATACCACCATTCTCAACTCCCCTCAACCTACTTCTAATCTAACCAATCGATGGATCCCACTAGTCTCCTGCTTGCCACCACTATCCACACATGCTAGGCTACCTAGTGCACCGACCGCAACATTAGACTTACCGGGGAAAAGTAATGCACACTCATTTATAATCCTTAAAGAATCCTAATCACCTTTTTTCTATCCATAATGCACACCTTTCATATTTAGCAAATAACCTCTCATCCTCCAAGACGTGTAACACTATCCCCAAATGATTCACAAGCTCTAAACAAATCAATACCACATCACTAGACACCACCACAAACATATCAAGGTAGGGTTTAAAGATCTTATTCATGAGACCTATATACAAGACCAGTGCATAAGTGAAACCATAAGACACCACCCCAAATTCAAAATATCAAAAAAGGCATTCAAGAACTCATTGATCACCAAAAACAACTCAATAGAAATAACTTCGGTTCAACACCGCTAACTCTTACTAGATGAAAATGGAATCCCTTGGAGATCAATTGTACCTTAAAACAAGAAATAGACTTACCTCCTTCACCACCACTCAATGATAGGCCCTATCATCAATAAAGACACAACATACATACAACTAATTCAACCCAAGAATGACATCAAAATCCACCACATCGAATTCAACAAGTCACAGGGCAATACCTAATGCAATAAGAACAAATAACAATACCAATGACCTTCTAGCAATAATAGACTTAACAAAGGTGTAAACACCAAAGTTTCGCATCACAACTTGGGACACACAAGAAGCCCACTAGAAACAAAAAGTAATAATGAAAGAAATAGTAAAACTCAGATCCATCAACATCAAAGCTTCAACTTACCTTCCCTTTAAAGCGACACGATCAACTAGAGGAGCAAAGAACATTCATTAGAGGGGGAAACCCTAGCTTACTTCTAAAGAACAACATAAACCATGAAAAAGGAAAACATTTCCTAGAACGTCTCATAGTCTCCTACTCATAGTTGTGGTGCACAACACAACCATGAATAAGATTCTAATCGACGTAATGTGTTAGACTATGAGGATCTTTAAACCTAGTGCTATGATACCATATTTGTCATGACCCAAGTGTAGGGCCTAAAAGTAACCGGCGAATGGGGAACCCGAAGGGACCCCAAACAAGCCTATTAGAATATCAGTACACATCCTTGATCGCGGAAGTAATGTAAAACAATGTACGAAATATAAACAAGTGGAATTGGGAGTAAGCATAAAGAGAGAGATTTATACTTAATTAACTTCAATATCATAAGTGAGTCAAAGCTGAAGCATAATACATAACATGTCCAACAACACCTCTACTACATAGATAAGAGCGGGGGCCAAGACAAGCAACCGGGCTCACCTTCATAGTTAATACAAATATGAAAGAAAGATAGTCTTAGAACATCATATAAGAGAATACTCATTGTATCGAGAATGGAGGACTCACCAAAAGCTAACTTGAACAATCCGCCTAGCCACAAGAAGAATCAGTAGGAGCTCTGGTTCCTACATGGTAACATCATGTAGGCATGGAGTATACCTTAGTACGTTTGAATGTACTATGTATGTGGGATGCAATGAAACAATAAATAGGCTTCATAATCAAAATGCATACAGTGGACAATAGGCATATATAGCAAAATGGCATGTATGTTAAACGCATAAGTAAAACATGCTTAGATAGCTCAAGCTAATATAGGATATCATATGTGAAGAATAGACCAAGCTAGATTTCTAAGGTATAAACCCCTTCATATTAGTGATCATGCTGCACCATCACTTAGGTGGTAAAGTACTAACCATTCACTTGGTTGGTGATAATGTCGCCCCATCACCTAGGTGGAGAAGTACTAACCCTTCCCTTAGTTGGTGATAATGCCGTGCCACTACCTAGGTGGGGAAGTACTAACTCTTTCCCTTGGTTGATGAGTACTAAACCCAATCTCAGTTAGTGATGATGCCGCCCATCACTAGATTGAGAAGTACTAACCCTTCCCTCATTTATTCGATTTTTTAGACCCCCAGATTGGGCATGGTTTAATGCAATACTTTATATAGAATATATCATATACATAAGCTCATTTTATCATCATTACATCATTTATATCGTATCTCATGCTTTGGACCTTCAACTCCTCAAAAACCCACATCCGGATATTTTATTAAACACCTTGGGGGTGCGTAATGGGGGTTAAAGACCATACAATTTAGAGAAGAAATAATATAAGGAAATCTGTTGGTCAAACCATCAATGAACACCTTGCAACACCCCCCAAGACATTTACGTGAAAATTGCTCATCAAATCCAACATTAGATCTAAGATTTAAAGCTCAAAACATGATAAAACAACCATACTTTCGTGAACTAAAATCACTGTGTAGTAAATTTATTAATATAGAAGACCCAAATGTAAAATTAACTTTAAATCATGCAATATTAGTAAAAAGGAGGCTTAGGCACCATGGGTGGAAGGACCCAATGGTTCAACACCACATACCTTAGCTTTTGGAGAAACCTTGAAGAAGGCTTTAGTGGGACTTGAAGCTTGAGTGAAATCCTTGATGAAATCCTTAAGAATGGTCTTGAATTTTGGGACTTGAATTTGGGCATAAATATTTGGCTGCTAAGTGTTTTGGTGAGTATTGGGGAATGTTTAGGATGATATAAGGGTGAAATAAGGCTAAGTATATATTTTTTCAAGTGTGGGAATCCGTAGATCCAAGACTTAAAAGTCTTGGACCGAAGTTAAGAGAAAATAGGATCAAATTGGACTGCTCACTGGAATTGCATTTTCTACACAAATGAGTTCCATGAAAATAGACATTATTCCTTCATCTGAACTCAAAATAAGGTGAAACTAAGTGAATTGAAAAGCTAATTAAAAGATCTTTAATTTGATATATCGTTGGCCACCCAGTTCTTTGTGTGCTAAGCGATATGCCACTTCAAAGTTGACCATCCAAAATCACGCTTTTGCAATTTTTGAATTTTGATTCGGTTGCTCCAAGATTCTGGTTAGACCTATTTCCCACTCAATTTGACCTCCTCAATAAGAATACGAGTCAGATTTTCAAAATAATGAATGGATTTTTAGATATATGGAAATTACGATTCTGGCCACTTTCAAGGCACATTTTCGGCCACTTTTTGGGGTCGTTTCAACACCCTCCAAAGGCACAATTGAACTAGGATCACCAACAAATTTCCATAGCATAGACACATAGAAAATTGAGTAAATATAACTCAAATCTAATGGAAAATCGAACCTATAAGCTATATTCCCAATCTGCTCCATAATCACATAAGGAGCTACATACCAACAACAACAACATACCTAGTAAATCCCACAAGTGGGGTCTATGGAGGGTAAAATGTACGTAGACCTTACCACTACCGTAAACTGTTTCCTGGGAACCCTTATCTCAAACCTGTAAGCAAGAAAGAACTAGATATGATAAAAGGAAGGGAAGGGAATAGAATAGAGCGACGAATAATGACAGTATGTAGATAAGATAAACTAGCACATAATATGACAGATAGTGCGAACACAAGACAAATACAATACCTAACCCTACCATTAGCCTGCTACTCTAATTCGCGACCTCCACTTTTTTCTATCTAAGGTCATGTCCTCAGTAAGCTCAAGTTCTGTCATATCCTATATAATCACCTCCCCCCAGTACTTCTTCGGTCTACCTCTACCCCTCCGAGTATCTCCCAAAACCAATTGCTCGCACTTCCTAACAGGATCATCGGTACTCCTTCTCTACACATGTCTAAACCATCGTAGTCTCACTTCCCTCATCTTTTTGGCCACCGGGGCCACCTTTATCTTCTCCCGGATGGTCTCATTCCTAACCTTTTCACTCCTGGTGTGACCACACATCCATCTCAGCATCATCATCTCTGCGACATGCATCTTCTGAACATGTGCCTTCTTAGTTGGCCAACACTCTACTCAATACAACAACGATGGTCTAACCACCATTCTGTAAAACTTACCTTTGATTTTGGGTGGTATCTTCTAGTCACACAATACTCCAGAGGCAAGCCTGCATACCATGGATTTAATTTTCCCTTCTTATCAAAACACATTACATCCTTCATGGGTGAAACCTTCCACACACCTAATTGATGTGCTATCAAAATACAACTCATTTGATGTCTAAAACTTAGCATTTATTGAATTCTCAATGCGTCTTTTATGGTTTTTGTGTTTTTTTGTAGGGAAAGCAAGTTGGCACAATTTTTTGAAAAGTTGCAGATTTTGCTAGTTTTTTAGGACATACGAAACACTTTACGAGTCATAGCTTAGTCTACGAGTCATAAAGGTGGTCCCATAGGTATTTTTAGTGCTTGAAGTGTAAGATCTGATAACTTGAGGGTCAACCACACGAGACCCAGTTACGACCCGTAGTACCCTCTTCGAGTCGTAAAGGGATGTTCCATAGTGATTTGTAGTGTTGATTGAACTTTGACCAAGAAAGACAGTAGAAGACTACAAGAGGATAATACAAGTGATAGAGCAGACTACAACTTGTAATGGTCTTCCGTATAGGTGAAGTCCAAGATTTAAGATGCTAACCATGAAAGCCCAATCATGGCTCATGACATGAGTTATAACTCATAACTGTGACTCATATCAGACGCCAAACAATTTTTCTAAATAACTTAGGGACTTGTTTTTAAATAATATATATAGTATATTTTAGGTTATAGCCACAAGTTTTACATAGCTTAGAGAGGGTAGACAGAGACACATAGAGAGCACGAAATTTTAGAGTATTTTCTTAGGGTTTATCTTTGGAGCCTAAATTTTTGTGATTAGATTCACTTGTGGATTCATTACATCTTTCAAGCTTGTAATTCTAAATATAAAGTGGGTTTTATTGTTCTTCAATCTCTTTCGAGAAGTCCTCAACTATTTTTTACATATTCATTATTTATTCATTTGCCCAAGCTATGAGTAACTAAACCCACAACTTAGGGTTGTGGGAACCATGAGAATCTAACTTAGAAAATCCAGAATATTTGCAATTTTTGAGTTGGGTATTTGTTTGTATTAGCCATTTCTCTTCATTTTGCATGTTGTCCAATGGTGGCCAACATAGATCCCGCCTAGTGTCATGATCCTGATCTAGATAGTGATGAATAGGATAAGAAAATGGTTAACAGAATTTGATGATGTATTCTCATCTAATCAACTAACTCATCTAAGGAGTGGTTGAATGGGACAATTGATAATGGTTAGTTTAGTATGCTGCGGAGACCAGCCAAGTCCCATAGTGAAATTTGACCTTCACCTTCAAAAGAGGACTGGAAGAACCTAAATTATCATCCTACATGCAATGTCCCAATTTAGAGTTGTGTCATCTGGGGAGATTAAAGTTAGGGACTCAAGGGGAACACAATTACCCAAGTTTCTCTCCTGATTGTCTCACCTTTTTGTTAGTTTAGTTTAATTTTCTACCAAACATTCTGATCCCCTTTTTTGCGAATTGAGTTAGTTAATTCTTGAATTGTTTATTGGTGAACCAAGTTGCAAAGTCCCGTATTCCCTGCGAAATATGACCCTAACCTATGTTATGTTTTTAATTTGACGGTCGCTTTGACGTTGAAATACAGGTGTATCTTAAGCGTGATCATTAGAAAAATGGCGTTGTTGCCGAGGAATATGGTGAAACTTTAATTTGGATTCACTAGTAGTATAATTCAAGTGTGAATTTCTTAGTTCTATTGTATTTTACTTTTGTTTTTGTCTTTCTTTATAGGGTATACTAGGTGTTGTATGCCCAATACAAGGAGTCAAGACACTTGTCACGACCCAAGCCTAGGGCTTAGACATGACATTGCACATGGGGAATCCAAAGAGATTCCAAGCAAGCCTTTTAATGCATCATTACACATCCTTGGTCGTTGAAGCAATAAAGTACAACAAGAAATAGTAACTAGGGATAAGCAGGACTAAGGGGCAACTTTCATATCATTACTCTCAAGATATAAGAGAGAGTCAAGCTCATAACATATTAAAAAATATGTCCAATAACACCTCTAAAACTTAGATACTTAGCGGGTCCCAAGACAAGCTATCGTGCTCACCCTCATAGTAAACATGTACATAATAGAAGGATAGTCTTAGAACATAGTATGAGATCATAAACATCATCCCTGAAATGAAGGACTCACCAAAGAGCTTCAGAGAAGTCGTACTACCCATGCAGAAGAGGATGATCAAGGTGGGCTCTGGTTCCTATATGGTAATATCATGTAGGCATATAGTATGCATTAGTATATTTTAATGTACTAACTATCTAAGATGCAATGCAACAAGTGATAAGCACCATAAACAAAATGCATAACATAGGCAATGAATAAGCATATAGCAATATGGC
>JAABOM020060293.1:0-11994 GCA_011800125.2 Solanum clarkiae
TTATTATTATTATTATTATTATTATTATTATCATCATCATCATCATCACCATCATTATCATTATTACTATTATTACTATTATTATTATTATTATTATTATTATTATTATTATTAATTGTTATTATTGTTGTTCTAATTGTTGTTGTTATTATTATTATTGTTGTTATTGTTATTATTATTGTTATTTATTGTTACTATTATTGTTATTAATTGTTATTATTATTGTTATTGTGTTTCCTATGTTCCCCAACTTAGTATCACTGGATAACCTAATTCCTTTCTAGTGTGTAGCTTGCCAGACGGTAATTTATGTTCACCAAGTCCTTTGGTCAAAAGTGAGAGGTGAATTTCCCTATGTGATTTGGCCCATCTCCATGCTGTACATTACTAACCATTACCTATTAGTCGATGTACAACCTCCACATGACCCAATTTGGTTGATTAGACGAGAACGCATCAATCTAATCATGTTAATCAATATCTTTTCCTATCTATTACTGCCTTGGTCCACTCAGTAACACTAGGCGGGTTCTAATCTTGGCTACCAATAGAAAACATGCAAAACGAAAAGAGTTAATTAATACATGCATATACACTTTCCAAGTATTATGAATTATCCGATATTACCTTACTAGTTCTTCATGGTTCCCACAACCCTAGCTGTAAATTTAGCTACTTATGCTATCTGTGGATGTAATAATTATGAATTGAGAAGACATAATTGAATATTTACACAATAGAATTAAGAACAAGCAATACAACTACAATTAAAATCACAAGCTTGAAGAGTTAGGCTCAAACAATAGTAACAAGGGATATATCATCGATTTCGTTGGTCATTTTTAGGCTAAAGTGGACTTATTAAGAACAATAGCCTAAGATCCTTTCCTAACTAATTAATCTACAGTCTAACTTTGAGTAACAGGGAAAGTTCTGAATTAGTACAAAACATATGAGTCTAGCAACTTAAGCTCATGCTCACATGGCACTACATAAATTATCAACAAAAGACTCACAGATCATGCTTCTTATCTCAATTTACCGTCACATATCAGAATAGATACTTTGACACACCAAACATGCATGGTTGCTATGTAACTACTAATCAAAATATTTGGTAGGTATCATATTTCAAACAAAATAAAAAAAACATATTATATGCCACAAGTATTGATACTATATGCTACAAAAATTATCTAAACATCTAAGACATGACGATTCAACAGAAAATAAATATCCATAGGGAAAAGAACATAGGTAAGAAAACCCTGGGATCAAAAACTGGGGTAGTTATAGAGCCAAGCTACTCAGACTTAATTGAGGCCTATAACTACTCACACCCTATTGAAAAAAGATGTGCATTATCCCCAATGCAAAAAATTATGCAAAATAACAAATAAAGTGGTTAAAAAACATACTTGGATGTGTAAGCACCAGGGTTCCTTTATCCTCTAAAAAGGAGGTTTAGCTTGGGTGATATCAGTGGTCTAGTGGTGGACTAGCATTTTTTATCAGATGACACTTTTTTGACGTAATTGTTTTTACTAAGAAAAAAAATTCAATAATTGAAACATACCTCACCATGGGTTGCCTCCACTCACCATTGCGGCATGACTTAGCATTAATTCCTACTCATCATTGGCCAAGTCAATGGCCTCCTCCTCACTGTCCATTTCAGTACCATAGTAATGTTTGACCCTTTGTCCATTTATCAAAAATGAGCATTGCTTGGTGTGCTCGTAGAGTTTGACCGCACCATGTGGCATCATGCGTACCACTATATATGTTCCACTCAATTTGGATCTCAGTTTACCTAGGAAAAGTTTCGAACCTGAGTTGATAAGAAGTACCTTTTGCCCAAGTTCAAAAGTGCACTTGATGATATGACTATCATACCATTTCTTTGTCTTCTCTTTGTAGAGATTGACCTTCTTATATGCTTGTAGTCGAAACTCATCTAGCTCCTCTAATTATTCTAAGCTCTCGCACACTGTGAGCTCTGGATCTAGATTGATCTTTTTGATAGTCCAATACTCTTAGTGGTCTGACAAAACAAGTAGATGACAAGCCTTCTCGTAGACCACCTTGTAAGGTGATGTGATAAATGGAGTCTTGTATGTTGTTTTGTATGCCTATTCAGCTTTATCTAGCTTCAGTTCTCAATCCTTCCTTGTAGTATTGACAGTCTTCTGCAAGATCTGCTTCACTTCGCGCTTGGACGCTTCCACTTATCTGTGAAAATGTAACTCATAGCTATATGATCCGTGAACACTATCACCTTAGTACCCACCAAGTAGGAACGGAATTTGTTGAAGGCAAATACTAGTTGCAAAATCTCCTTTTTAGTGACTGTATAGTTACATTATGCCAGATCCAACATCTTGCTGTCATAGTGTATTGAGTGGAAGGTGTTTTCCTTATGTTGGCCTAGAACTACTCCTGTTGTTGTATCACTAGCATCACACATAAGCCCAAATCTATCAACCTTATCTTCAAGGTCTCGAAAGCCTGCAAACAAGGTGTATGAAAGATAAACTTTACCTCCTTTTTCTAGTAGAGTGCACGACAGTTTCGAGAAGTCATTGATGAAACTTCAATAGGACCTACATTTCCCAAAAAGCTTCTAACTCCTCTGACTGAAATGTGGGGAGGTAGCTTTCTATCACCTCAATCTTCACTTTGTCAACCTCCAATCCTTTCTTGGACACTTCATGACCTAAGACATTTGCCTTCCTTTAATAGGAAATGACACTTTTTCTAGTTTACGACTAGATTTGTCTCCTCACAATGAGCTAGCACCTTATCTAGATTTAATAAACATGTCTCAAAAAACACCCCAAACACAGAAAAATCATCTATCAAGATCTGCACGAAGTCCTCTATCATGGCAAGAAAGATAGCCATCATGTATCTTTGGAAAATTGCAGGTGTGTTGCACAAAAAAAAGGGCATGTGCTTCAATGCATATGTTCCATAGTGACAGGTGAAATAGTGATCTGCTTATACTATGAGTACCCATCCAAGAAGTAGTAATACTCTTGTCCTGCCAATCTGTCCAATATTTGATCGATGAATGGAACTGGATAGTGATCTTCCACATTGCATCATTTAGCTTTTTGTAATCCATGCCACCCTGTGACCGTTCTGGTGGGGATGAGCTCATTCTTTTCATTGGTAATAACTGTTATCCTACCCTTCTTAGGGAGACATTGCACCAGGCTTACCTACTGGCTATTTGAAATAGGATAAATGATCCCAGCATCTAGCCACTTAGTTTTCTCTTTGTTTACCACCTCTTTGTGCCTGGTAGATCGGCTTATGATTCTCTTCCATATATATATGGTGTATGCATAGGGCTGGGATGATTCCCGAAGATCTGACATTTGCCATCCCATAGCCCTCTTCCACTTACTCAAGACTGCAACAACAGTATCAACTTGGGCTGCAAACAAGGAAGCATACAAGATTATAGGCAAAGTGTTATTATCACCAATAAAAGGATACATGAGATGGGAGGGTAGTGGTATCAATTCTAACTAAGGAGCTTCTTGATTTGAGGGCTTGGGTGGGGACCCAATTTCCTTTCCAATGGTTCTGGTGTCTTCTTGAACATGCTGGCTTTGGGATTGTTCAACACACTTTCAATCTCTTTGGCGTCAAGGTCATCCTCTAGATCTTGATTGATCAACACTCTTGTTAGAGGATCCTTGGTCTCAATTTGCTTGATTATAGCCTTTGCATCGAACACACAATGGATACTAAATACTAATATATGGCAGGACATTTCAATGCTTGGTAGGCATTAATGACCTATGCCTTATCATATGCGTGCATAGTCAAACGCTAGCCGAAACATCTACCAATGCCCCTCCCATTTCCAAAAATGGGCACCCCAAAGAAAAAGGAACTTTTAGATCAAGCTCAAAGTCAAGGATGACAAAGTCCACTGGGAATTGATCATGCCCAAGTTACACCTATATTTTAGAGGATAAAGCAATTGTCAAATATAAAAGCTAACCAAGGTTAGGGTCAAATCCCACAGAAAATATGGAGACTTACAACAAATTCAACAATACACAATTCAAGTAACTAACGACTCAATTCCCCGAATATGGGGAAAAGGGACGTTTACATTGTTCAACAAGAAAATAAACTAAACTAACTATAACAAGAGACAATCAATAATGGAGAGCAACTTGGGTATTGTGTTTCTCATAATTCACCAACTCAATATCACCGGATAAACATGAAGGATGGTAATTTATGTTCACCAAGCCCTTTGATCAAAGGTGATAGAAGAATTACACTCTATGACTTGGCCCATCTCTATAGTGTGTAATACTAATTATTACCCATAGTCCTAGTAAACCAACCCTTGGTCTAGTTCGGTTGATTAGACGAGAACATATCTTCAAATCTTGTTAATCAATCTTTTTTCTTCTCATTACCACCTGGATCAGGAAAGTAACACTAGGCAAGTCCTAATGTTGGCCACCATTAGAAAATATGCAAAATGAAGAGAATTTATGAATACATGCAAATACCCATTCCAAGAATTGCAAATTATCCGAGTTTATTTGGTTAGATTTTCATGGTTTGCACGACCCCAAGTTCTGGATTTAGCTACTCATGCTATGGTTAGATTAAGAAATTATGAATTGAGAAAATATAATTAAACACTTACCCAGTTAAATTGAAGAATAAGAAAATCCAATATTAATTGAAAATCACAAGATTTGAAGATCCAATTAATTCACAAGTGATTTCTCCTCCAAAATTGAGGTCTCTAAGTACAAAATACTAAAAGTAGTTTCTAATAATGTTCTCTACTATTTGAAATAGGATAAATGATTCCAGCATCCAACCACTTAGGTATCTCTTTCTATACCACCTCTTTGTGCCTGGGGGATCGACTTATGATTCTCTTCCATGCATATGTGGTGTATGCATAGGGCTGGGATGATTTCTAGAAGATCTGACATTTGGCCAGTCCATAGACCTCTTCCTCTTACTCAACACCGCAACAACAATATCAACCTAGTCTGTAAACAAGGAAGCAGAAAAGATTATAGGCAAAGTGTTATTATCACTAAGAGAAAAGATACATGCAATGGGAGGGTAGTGGCTTCAATTCTAACTAAGGAGCTTCTTGAATTGAGGGCTTGGGTAGGGACCCAATGTCCTTTCCAATGGTTCTAATGTCTTCTTGAACATGCTGACATTGGGATTGTTCAACACACTATCAATCTATTTGGCGTCAAGGTCATCCTCTAGATCTTGATTGATCAACACTCTTGCTAGAGGATCCTTGGTCTCAATTTGGTTGATTGTAGCCTTTGCATCGAACAACAATATGGCTACTAAATACTAATATATGGTAGGACATTTCAATGCTTGGCACGCATCAATGACCTCTGCCTTGCCATGTGCATGCATAGTCAAACGCTAGCCAAAACATCTACCAATGCCCCTCCCATTTCCAAAAATGGGCTCCCCAAAGTAAAAGGAACTTTTAGATCTAGCTCAAAGTCAAGGATGACAAAGTCCACTAGGAATTGATGAAACCCAAGTTAAACCTTTATTTTAGAGGATAAAGCGGTTGTTATCAAATATAGAAGCTAACAAAGGTTAGGATCGAATCCCACAGAGAATATGGAGACTCACAACAAATTCACAAATACACAGTTCAAGTAATTAACAACTCAATTCCCCGAAGGTATAAGGGAGGGGGGAGGTTTACAATATTTAACAAGAAAATAAACTAAACTAACTATCGCAAGAGACAATCCATACTAGAGAGAAACTTGGGTATTGTGTTTTCGACGATTCACCAACTCAATATCCCCAAGTAAACCAACTTTCGACTAGAGTATAGCATGAAGGACGGTAATTTAAGTTCACCAAGACCTTTGGTCAAAGATGAGAGGCGAATTACAATCTGTGACTTGGCCCATCTCCATGGTGTGTAATACTAACCATTATCCATAATCCTAGTAAAAAATCATTGGTCTAGTTTGGTTGATTAGACAAGAACACATCATCAAATCTTGTTAATCAATCTTTTTTTCTATTTATTACCAGTTAGATCAGGAAGGTAACACTAGACAGGTTCTAATGTTGGCCAGCACTAGAAAACATGCAAAATGAAGAGAATTGATTAATACATGCACATACCATTCCAAGAATCACAAATTATCTGAGTTTATTTAGTTAGATCTTCATGGTTTCCACAACCCCAAGTTGTGGAGTTAGCTACTCATACTATGGGTAGATTAAGAAATTATGAATTGAGAAAACATAATCAAACACTTACCCAATTGAATTGAAGAATAAACAAATCCAATATTAATTGAGAATCATAAGATTTAAAGATCCAATTAATTCACAAGTGATTTCACCTCCAAAATTAAGGTCTCCATGTACAAAACTGTAAAAGTACTTCCTAATAATGTTCTCTATTGTACTCCCCTCAAAAATAACCTAAAAAGTACTATTTATAGAAATTATATTTAAGTCCTAAGAAATAGATAAATTTGTTAGCGACTTTCTACGACAGGTCTTTATGACTCATAAAGTGATTTATGAGTCATAACTGAGGTCTCATATTCAGCTTCTCGAACCTTGGAATTCACTGGCACGAATCCACTTTACGAGTCATAGACTTATTTATGACTTGTATTGCACTCTTGTAGACTTCATCTGCATCAACTAGTCCTTCACTACAAATATTCATAAAACCTCTCTATACAACTCGTATAATGATCTACGACTTGTATAGAGGTCTCATATAGCTGAACTTCAGATCTCATCTTTCACTGAAAATATTCACGAAACCCATTTGCGACTCGTAGAATGCTATGTGACTCATAGAGGGTCTCGTAAACCATCAACAACCAGAAAACTTCTGTGATTTTGCCCCAAAGTCATCCAACCTGCTTTCCTGCAAACTAAACACCAAAAACACATAAAACCCACAAATGTCGCATTGAGGACACCCAAAATCCTAAATTTTAAGCATCAAATGTGTTATGTTTTGACAACACCTAGACACCCTCAACTTAAAATTGTTGCTTGTCGTCAAGTGATGACTCAATCTATATAGACAATACAGTAAGACACAAACCTCAACTTCAATGGCATACATCACAAACATCAAACTCAGGGACCTACACCAACTTTTCAAAACAAGATCAAATAGCTATTTGGCAAACCAAAATACGCTAGTGCATTTGACAATATTAACTATGACAAGCAAGGGAATATCAACAATCCACAATCACTAAAAATTTCAAATGCTAACAATGCAATGCAAGTGCCCTCACAGAAACAAGTCCCATTTTTTACACTCAATGATGATTACAAATTAACCATGGGACTGTGCAAATACACTCACTCTCACAAAAGATATTCATGCATAATGACTAATACCATAGGCTTGCCCTCATACTCATGAGTTAGACTTTCGACTAACTGGACTAGGATCACTTTAGGACTTTCTAGGCTTGTAATGTAGGCTCAAGGGACTTTGGTATAGCATTTTCGAAAAATAGTTACTAAAGCCCATCCTTGAACTAGTTTTTCATTACTTTCACCTTGCCAACTCTAATATATTCACCTTATCCTTCCCTTTTCCACATTCAAGCTTTTTCGGGGATTTTCTTCTCATTTTCAGCTTTTGCCTCATTTTTGCACTTCATTTTTTCTTTTTAAGCCAAATATAAGGCATTTTTTCTTTTTTCTTACACCTGGTACAGGATTTTTCTTCTTTTTCCCCTCATTCCCAACTCACCACCTTAATCTTGTGATTTTACCCCTACAACGATCACCCTCAACTTATACTTTTAGCCTATATTGAAGTACACAAATCTATTACCCGAACGAGAGCCACATTTGGTAGCCGCTCTCAACTTAGGCTTTTTACCTCAATCAAGGTTCACAATGCTCAAGGATAGACCAGGGCCAATCTCAAGGTTTTTTACTAGATAAGGTTAGGCTAATTAGGTGTTTTTGAAAGAATTAGTACATATAAGTCTCAATTATTTGGAAAAGGGGATAAAACTTTATTTAGTTGGTCATTTTAGGCTAAAGTGGACTAATTAATGAACGAAGGCCTAAGATCCCTTTCTAATCCATTTAATCTACATTGTAGCATAAAATAACAAGGCAAGTTCTAAATTAGCACAAAATACATGAATCTAGCAAAATAAGCTCACACTCACATGACATTGCATACATTACAACAAGAGACTCATAGATCATGTTTCATGTCTCAATTAATCTCACTTATCAGAGCAACTATTAACAAACACCCAAACATGCATGGTTGCCATTTAACTGCTAACCAAAAAAATTTGGTGGGTACCATTTTTCAAAACAAAACATAAAAATATGCTATATGCAATAAATATTAGTACTATATGCTACAAATATTATCTAAACATCCTAAAAGTGTCGGTTCAACAGAAACTAAATATCCATGAGGAAAAAGAACATAGGCTAGAAAACCTTGGGATCAAAATTTGGGATAGTTATGGACCATAAGCTACTCAGACTTCACTAAGGCCTATAACTATCCACACCCCATTGAAAATGATATGCATTGTCCCCAATGCACTAAATCAAGAAAAAATAGAATAAGTAGGGGTCAAAAACATACCTCAATGCCTAAGAGACAGTCTCAGCCTGAGTCTATCCCTCCCCCACCTGCGAAGTAGTCTCCTCAGCTGTGGTACTCTATCGGGAAGGGCCAATACCCTTGCCCTATCATGCTCATGAGCTAGGCTCATCTCTTTATAGTGCCTCGATGTCCTCAAGTGACAGCCCGAGATCATCCTCCTTATCCTCATCATCGTCAAACACTTTTGTACGTATAATTTCTCTCATCTGGCTCTGCATCCATACGAGGTCTCTTGCTAAGGAAAATTTGTAATGGGCTCCATAGAGGTAAATAAATCAAACAGCGGCATAAGAGATATAGTCTCTGGTAGTGTCATAGGCGCCGCAAGTGATGATGTCATGTCAGCCCTAAGTGTCTTGATCTCTAATGGGATGGCTGACAAATGTGAAGGTTAGGCCTCGGCTAACCTCTTTTGTATTCGCTCCTCAAAAGCATTGATTTGGGCATCCACTCTAGAAACGCGCTCCTGAATAGTAAAGATGGTGAACGCCCGACTCCATTCCTCGAAGTCTGCAATAGCCTTCCTGACCCATGGCCTAAGCTGATGAATAAGCTGAGATAACTAGGCCTCAGCACGTGAAAATTACTAAGTCATAGCCTGAATAGAAAAGGCGGACACATAGACCATGCCCATTGTAGAAGGCTATAAACCGGTGGCCTTTGGTGCATAAGCAGTTGTAGTAGGACCCCTTTTAATATCAACAACCTTAGGCTGTTGGGGTCTCTCATCAGTAGTACCAGCAACAAGAGTATTGGTGGTAGTCGCTGAACTCTCAAGTGGTGGCTCCGGAATGAACATCTCTGGTGGAGGTGGAGGTTGTACTCACTGGAGTGCCACTAGGTTCTAATAAGCCTTTATTAGGCTGGGATCCATGGTATGTTGGGCCCTAACTAGCTGGTCTAGCCGATCCAAAATCTCCACCCTAGACTCAAGACATAGCCTATAGATCTGGGATGGAGGTGGTCCTCTTCAGTGCTAACTCATGTATCTGCTCTGCCATAAGTCGGGCCCAATCAATGTCGTATCCAGCTAAGATGCTGGCAAACCAATCTCATATGATCTAGCATACGTATGTTATCCATACAAAGGTCGGTCAAATGCGTGATCTAATCACAACCCACTAATACATGATGGGGAAGGAGATTGAAGCCTTGACGATCGGCTCCGTGTGGGTGGTGACCCAAGCAGGCTCCGGACCCTGCTCTGCAATATAACCTGCCACCCATCTCAAAAGTGAGGTCCTATATATTGGATCATTCATAATTAACAAATTTCTGGCCTACCTAACCTGTGGTCGGACTCTGCTATAGATGTGGGGGAACGGTAGAAGGACCAAAAAGCACACGGCGGGATCATCTCCACAGAAGTATCGGCTCATTGACCTTTCATCCATACCAAGTCAATCTGGATTGAGTGATAGGTCTCATCCACTTGGGAATACTACGCTAAAACATCGATGGGAAGATGTAGAAAACCTTCGGTACTATAATTGAGGAGTATTTTCCAAGTGACTCCATCAGCCACATGAGCCTATAACATATCATCGAGTCCTTCAGACCTGGGACACGACTAAGTCTATCATCTGTGACCTCAGGCTCCTTATATATAGAATGGGTAGGCTTGCCCCGCTCCTTTGGATGCATGCTCTCCAAAAATATAGCCTCCGTACCCTTGACGCACCACCGGTGAGTGCTAGTATCCAGTGCTGATAAGAAGATGGTGCGACCGAAGACTCGACATCTCTTCTGTCCTCAGAGCCCTCCTATAAACTGGACTCCTCTCTAGATTTAGTCATCTTGGGCATGGTCTCCCTATCTCCTCATTACCTTTCTCTTCAGATTAAGAAGGGTTATCGGCCTAAGCCCGAATACGTGTAGCTTTGGCTGCTGTGTCTCTAGTGTGTGTTGCCTCAACCTCAGGGTCTAATGAGAAATCATGGATCCCTAGTGACCCACTTGGCTGACAGGTCCACGTATCATCAATAGGCTTATCAATGAGCTTTGTCCTAAACGCCTCGATCTTCAAACGATTTCCTTTTAGGGCCATAGTATCTAAAAACTGTAACACACCACACCTTACAATATTAGTACTATGCAAATGAAATATGATATGGTTTGGTCAAATTAGCGTCCGTTTTTAAAAGTGCTTGAATCTTATGTTATAGGGGGATATGTGCGTCTAATGCTTAAGAGGGTCGACTGTATATGCATTTTGTGTCAAATTAAGGAGATCACGGCCTTAAATTAAGTAAGAGAATTGAGGTTCTTGTAGGACTTAGTAAGCTAGCAGGTGAGTCACCTACTTGCTTAGCTTAAATTTGCAAGCTAAACGGAGATGAGGCTCTATGTCGAATTTATCCAAGTTCGATTATGAATAAAGTTTGTGTTAAAGGTGTAAATTTGACCCATGTTTTAGCATCACCCATGTACTATATTTTCAACCCAAGAATGATATTAAAAAGATCCCAAAGACATCACAACCCACTTGACCATTTGGGCCCAAAACTAACTAAGAGAAAGTTAGAAAATGGGCGGCCCAAGCCCATCCACTTGGAGACATATTTAGGCCTAAGTGTAAGGCGAAGCTGTTGGATAATTAGCTTGATAATATGTGGTATTCAGTGGTCAAAATGTCAAAATAAAGGAGGCCAAATTAGTCCTTTAAAAAGGGGTTATAAGAAGCAACATCTATTCACTCTTAGACTTGGAAAATATTTCAACTTTCACAATTTCATTCTAAACTTTCTTAACCTGGAAAGCAGCCACAAGGGAACTTCTAGGATTCTTGGAGAAGACCTACACCTTGAAGGTAGTGGTAAGTAAGTTTACACATGTGTTTAGTTTGGTTTTATTATGAAAAACAACAAGTATATGCTAGTATGTTTATGCTGAAAATTTGGGACAACATGTATTTAGAAAGTTGCTGCACACTTGCCTTTTGTTTCAGTGACTTATCTATGGTTTATGGGTTGTATTATGAAGAGAAATTTATATTCTTAACATGGTTTAAGTTATAAACATTATCATAAAGTTGCTGCCCTGATTTTGGTTTCATTTAACTAACGTGTTTTATTGTGTTATCCTAAGTGTAATGTTGATTGGAACTTGTGGGCTGTTGGATGGAAGGCTATTTGCTCACGTCCTTCATGACTACTTGTGTGCTATTGTGAGACTGTTTTAGGACTGTTTGTATGTGTAAATGTTGTTGCAATAGTTTGGTTAGAGTTGGAACAGATTTGAAATTGTCGACGTCGAAATGTAGCGAAGGGAGGTAACGTTATGCTGTCCATTTGTAGGTTGTGTAGAATTATTAAGTG
>JAABOM020060294.1:0-11994 GCA_011800125.2 Solanum clarkiae
CTTTGGGAAGAAATCCAAAGTATTGGGATATGCCAGAAGAGTTCATTCCTGAAAGATTCATAGAAAATAACATAGACGTGAAAGGACAAAATTTCGTATTGTTGCCATTTGGTTCTGGAAGGAGGAGGTGTCCGGGATATAGCCTTGGTATGAAGGTTGTTCGAACAACCATGGCTAATTTGTTGCATGGATTCAATTGGAAATTGGCAGGAGATATGATGCCAGAAGATATAAGCATGGAAGAGATATATGGATTGACTACACATCCAAATAAGCCGATATCTGTGATTATGGAACCAAGACTACCCCTCCATCTTTATTAGGAATAATATTTTGTTCTGATAAGTTGTATGCTAGTATTAAGTCAAATAAAACTCCAGTTTTTGACGAAGCAATACTTCTTGCTTCATCCTATAGAAGTCTGGTGGGTCTATAAATTAAAATTAGAGTTGTGTTTGACCATCAAATAAATTAGAGATGTTTTAGAATTTTTATAAATAATTTGAAGTGAAAGAAAAAAGTAAAAATGATTATTTTATTATTTTTGGAATTTCGGAAATTTTTTGAAAAAAATAATTATGACCAGAAGTGTTTTCCCAGAACATCAGATGTCTATCCCAATCCAGTCAAATTTGCTCATATGAAACCTAAAAAACTTCAAACTCTAAGGGCAACAACAAAATGATTGCTATTTTACAATTTCCCAGCACATTAAATTTAAATTATTGAATATGAATATTTGCAGTTTATTCTAAATCAAATATACGCTCTCCCTTTTGTTGATTTCTTGGATAGAAATATCAAAATGAAATATAAAAAATAGAATTGAAGGGTTAAAATGGAACAAGATTGAGTTGGAGTGCCAAAATGAAATATAAAAAATAGAGTTTAAGGGCTAAAATGGAACAAGGTTGAGTTGAAGTGCCAAAATGACATTTGAAACCAAGTTCAAGAGACTAGAGATGTGTTTGGCCTTTCAAAAATGAAGTTTTGTCTCGTTGAATGTACATACAATAATACATGATCTTTGAAATCTGATTGTGTGGAGAGAAGAGAAGGATAGAGATAAGACTTATGCACTAGTAGTGCTATATTACGATTCAATTTGTAATCGTTCAAATATTATCTTTCACAAAGAAAAAATAAAGAGACTTAACTCCATTATTTAGGATAATCATTAATCCTGGAAATAACAAAATAAATATATTTTCTACAATTTCTGAAAACTTTAATTTAATATAGATTGGGAGCATAAATACTACTAGCAAGTTGCCCTATAAATATTTCTCAAGCTTTTTTTAACAATCATCCATTATCAAAGATGGAAAATTTTTGGATTTTCATAGGATTTGGCGTTTGGCTATTAGCATTAGCTTTTATCTCAAAACTATTCAACCATCCCAAAAGGAAACTACCCCCAGGTCCAAGGCCATGGCCAATTATTGGCAATTTGAACCTCCTTGGTTCACTCCCACATGAGTCTTTGCACCATCTTTCACAAAAATATGGTGACTTAATGCTCCTAAAGTTCGGTTCCAAGCCTGTTTTGATTGCATCATCTCCAGAAATAGCTAAAGAGATATTGAAAACACATGATGCTATCTTTGCTTCTCGTCCTGCATTAGCAGCCCGTAAGTACACTAGTTGCAACTACTCAGACATGACATGGGCACCTTACGGTGCACATTGGCGTCAAGCTAGAAAAATATGCCTGACCGAGCTATTTAATCCTAGGAAGCTTGATTCATTAGAGTATATTCGTGTTGAGGAAAGACAAACTTTGATTTCTCATCTTTTTCCTCACTCAGGAAAACCAATTTTGCTTAAAGACCATTTACTTCGATTTACTCTCCGTAGTATAAGTAGGTTGCTTATGAGTAACATATATTATAATCAGTCAAACTCAAATGCTTCAATCATAACACTTGAAAGGTTGCAGTGGATGTTGGATGAATGATTTTTTCTTGGCGGGGTGATTAATATTGGGGATTGGATACCTTGGCTTAGTTGGTTCGACTTGCAAGGATACATAAAGCGGATGAAGGTAGTAGGGAAGAATTTTAAAGAATTTTATAAATATGTACTCGATGATCATAAGGCATCAAAGATGCAAGCAAAGGAGGATTATGTTCCTAAGGACATGGTTGATGCTATGTTGGAACTTGCTGATGATCCTAATCTTGAAGTTAAGGTTACTACAGAGAGCATAATGGGATTAATGCATGTAAGATTACTTAGTTTGTCTATAAATAGAATAACATTTTATGACAACCATTCTCTTAATTTGTTGTTGATATTTGGTACTTTTTTCTATTTATCAATGTCAGAATTTGCTAGCTGGAGCAACAGATACATCAGCAGCAACAGTAGAATGGGCATTTCAAGAACTTTTGAGGAGACCAAACATCATCGATAAGGCACAACAAGAACTTGACAGAGCCATCGGAAAAGAACGATGGGTAGAAGAAGAGGATGCTTCTCAGCTATCTTATATAGATGCCATAATCAAAGAGACGTTTAGACTTCACCCTTTATGTACATTGCTTCCTCCCCATTACTCTATGGAGGATTGTAATGTTGCTGGTTATGACATACCAAAAGGAACAACTGTTTATATAAACGCATGGTCTTTAGGAAGAAATCCAAAGTATTGGGATACGCCAGAAGAGTTCATTCCTGAAAGATTCATAGAAAATAACATAGACGTGAAAGGACAAAATTTCGTGTTGTTGCCATTTGGTTCTGGAAGGAGGAGGTGTCCGGGATATAGCCTTGGAATGAAGGTTGTTCGAACAACCATGGCTAATTTGTTGCATGGATTCAATTGGAAATTAGCAGGAGATATGAAGCCAGAAGATATAAGCATGGAGGAAATTTATGGATTGACTACACATCCAAATAAGCCCATATCTATGATTATGGAACCAAGACTTCCCCTCCATCTTTATTAGGACTTGTACTTTGTTCTGGTCTTATCGATTTAAGTTGTGTGCTAGCATTAAGTTAAAAATAAAATGAACCTAAGTTGATCAGAAGAATCCCCTTCTGAAATTAAAGCAACCCCATCCTATAAAAATCTACTGCATGTATAAGAATTTTTTATCAAAGTAAGTTATTATTTAAATCAATTCAGCAAAATAATACGTTTTTTTGAAATTTTTAATCTAAAATGTTACTGAGAAGTACGCTTATACTAGTTTTGTAATATTTTGAAAAATCATATTATTTTGATAAATTAATTTAAATAATGACTTCAACAAAAATTCCATGTATAACTATCCATTCTTGAATGCAACATCAAATATCCTAGCTTTACGTGGAACAATAAGAAGAAAATGTCATAAGGATTACCTAGAAGCTCTGCGCGTTAGTTTTCTTTTCAATTTTTTCTCGCTCGTAATATTATGTTTAATTTTTGAACTGATTAACTTAGAGGTGCAACAGAATAAAGACAGGTTGATTGCTATTTTACGTAGGCGTTTGGCATATTTTATTGTGCAAATTGAAAAAAGAGTGATTAGAAATTTTTTGAAATTTTTTATTTTCTTTTTTAAGAAAAAGTGAAAAACTAATTATATTAGAATCCAGTTGCCACTGGATTATATTAGAATCTAAATGTGATTTTTTGCAGTGAAATAGTTATGTACTATAAGGTGCTGGTGTAATATATCACAAATATAATAAATTATAATTGAAATATAAATGACAAAATTGAATCAAAATTCATTTAGGCTGAGGTGCAGATATCTCACTCTTTTTAAGGAGATTCAAGCCCATGCGGCATAATCTATACAGATCCAGAGCAATACACTTGACTTGTTCCCTTCAGGATACAACAACCCAAC
Organism: Solanum clarkiae; assembly: GCA_011800125.2. NCBI lineage: Eukaryota > Viridiplantae > Streptophyta > Magnoliopsida > Solanales > Solanaceae > Solanum > Solanum clarkiae. Next base: position 3,846 of record JAABOM020060294.1, read on the forward strand.
AACATCGTACGACTCAAATAATTTCGGATTAGTTGAAGAGTCCAAAGATCCACAAACAGAACACCTTCCTTCAACATATAATTACTTTTTTTTTGTATATAGTGAATATAGTTAAAGACTGAGAATATTTTCCATTAGTCTCAACTCTCTCTTTCGCTATTACACACTTCACTACATACTACAATATTTTATCCTCACTTCATATGTCATGATCCGGACCTATGGTCTAGAAGTGACATGGCGAATAGGAACTCGAGAGTCCCCAAACAAACCTCAAAGTATCCAAATTCACATCATCGACTTGGAAGCGTACTTAAAAAGTAAATACATAGTTCTAAAGGACGTGAAAGTAGGACTCACGATATAGAGATATCATAGGAAAAGGGGTTAACATGGATTCACATAACACGTAGCACATAAAGACTAAGGGGCGGGTAAGTATGACTCACTCTATGGGAGTAATTCGGGACTTAGGACCTTCCATATTTCAACATCAAACATACATACATATTATAATCCTCAAAACAAATCCATAATAGTTATATCCAAAAGATATTCATAACCATAAGCTCCAAACACAACACATAACATGTAGATCCGATAAGAGTCTACAAGATGCCCAATAATGCCTCTAGACATAAGATGGGACAGGGGCCAAGACATGTCCCGGACTCACCCTCAAAGTAAAAATAAAAACAGGAATAACATAAGGTAGATAGATGGTGGATTGTCCTTGGAAGATAGGACTCACCACAACAAATGTCTCAAATCTGATCGAGCCGTCGAACAGTGGATGATAGTAATCTCCGGTCCCTACATGGTGAGATCATGTAGGCAAAAGTATGTGTTAGTATGTTTGAATGTACTAAGTATGTAGGCTGCAATGCATGAGATTTAGCAAACTTGCATTCAACGTGAGATGGCAAGGGCACATAATATAAAAAGATATATATAGCAAGGAATGTACTATAAAAAGATGTTATGAAATTCATGATGCATGAGATGCAAATGCCCATATATAGTGGAGGGTGACCTCAACTAACATGAGTAAGACCAAGCTAGCTATTGCTTGGAATCCCGATGAAATTCCCTCATCGATAAAGAGGTGGTCTACTTGCCAAAGGTAAACCAAACTTCACCTTATGGGAACATATCCCATTTCGTATGAAGGAACCTTCTTATAGGAATATATCACATTTCGGATAGGATTTCTACATATAGCATATCATGCCACATTATACTTCACCTTACGGGAACCCATCCCATTTCGTATGAAGTAACCTTCCTTTGGAACACATCCCATTTCGAATAGAATTTCACCATAACCTATGTTAGGCACATAGTTCAAGGAAAGAGAGCACTCCTCCCTCAATCCATCGGTGTTGAGTCGATATCCCACAAGAATACTTATAACATACATATACATGATTTCAAAGAGGATTAAGTCTTATCAAATCATTTCAATGCATTCATAGGCTCAAAGACTAAATCTCATTAATAATAGTTCATATTTAGGCTCAAATGTCAAATTGTAGTTCGTACCCTAACACCTATGCATAAGAATAGCTCATTCATATATTCATAATGGTGCAAGCACCCACAATGCTCCAAGAGTTATAACCAATAGACATATATGTGATCACATTCTTATCATAACCAATATCTTATCAAAATCATATCATAAAATATAATTGGGTTTAACCAACTTCATAATTTTCATAAATATCTTATATTCATGAATGCATATGCCATGAATGATGTGAGGATAGCATGAATAATTGCGATTTAATCTAAAATCAACAATGTAATATGAAAATTCAAAGAAAACAGAATTAAATCCATATTCGAAATCATGATATAATCACCCATGCATAACAAGCCTTGAAAAGGGACATGCAAATTCATAATCTCATAAATTCAATGTAATGCATGATGTTATGGTTTAAATCAACTTAAAATTATCAAATAAGTACAATCCTTACATTAATTGAATTTAATAAGCAAGACAATTGAAAACCCAACTTTAAAAGTGAGTAAAATTCATGAAAAGTGCTAGAAAAATTTTAGGTCTCTCTGGTTGAAAGGAACCAAAGATCAAACCCACATACCTTAGCTAATGAAGGAATTGCAAGGAGAAATTTGAAGAAGAATGAGTCCTCCCTTGATTCCCAAGCTAAAATCACCACTAGAGTTCTTGAGAGAGACTTGAGAGAATTTGATTTTTGAAACTAAGGGTTAGTCTTGAATAAGGGTTTTGAATTAGTGTAGGAGAAGTTTAGGAACGTAAAGGGGGATTTAAAGGTCTTAAAAAGCCTTGAGAATGGGCTACAATATCAAAAATACCTTAATAAGACAAGCCCTTGAATTTTAAACGGGACTTCTCACGGCCAGCTTCATAGGTCGTGAAGGCTCCCGTCTAGCCTAGATAGATTTTATGAAAAAGGCATAACTTCTTCATCCGAACTCCAAATGATGTGAAACTAGATGCATTAGAAAGTTAATTCAAAGAGATTTAATTTGATAGGTCGTGGGTCACCCAGTTCATTTTGTGCTAAGAGATATGACCATTTAAAGTTGATCATTCTATTAGTACTTGTGTAAAACTTATCCAACAGAATTCCTTTGCACTTGGCTTGATTTAGGAGGCCCATGATGGTCTTAAACAATATAAATAATCTTGAATTGAATGGTTGAAAGTGAACTTATCTTGAGCTTGAATATCCCATACTTAGAAAAAGCTTGAATTTGCTTCACAGAAGGGCCACACGGCCCGTGAACCATCACACGGCTCGTAAAGGTGGCCATGTGACCACACTTGGCTCCTAATGTTGATGTTTCAAGCTCAAGACCATCACACGTTCCTCCACACGGTTTGTGAAGTGTCTCACGGGCCGTGTAGGATCCATGTGTGATGTATCTTAGCTCGAAACTCCACGCCAAGGCCACACACTCAAAATTAAGGCTAAATGTTACTTCACTGGAGGCCACACAGGCCGTGTGACCTCACACGGATCGTGTAGTCTCCTTTAAGGTGACACTTGGTCCAAATTTTGCTGAAAACAAAAATTTTAAACTCCAATGAAGTCGTATAAAGTCCGGGTCCTTACATTATATTTTTTCTCTCCATATTACACCCTTCACAAAGCTCCATATTACACACTTCACAAAGTAAGAAACATCACTATTTATAGATGAGAATTCATCCTTGTCTTGAATAGGATTAATGTGGATAGTAATATAGGTAAGTGAATAATAGAATTGTGCCTTCGAGGTTACATGAGTTACAAGGTATAATGCGGTAGAACATGGCTTAGTGGTTACATGTGTTACAAGACACTAATGGTCATATGAGCTACAATAAACTAATTACCATAATAGTTACCACAACTAATGGTCATATAAGTTATAAGAACTAATAATCATTTATACCACAATTTATACTCATTAACATATGCACATAATATTTTATTTTAATAATAAAATGCATATACACCAACATAAAATTATGCAGACTGAGGTATCATTGGATGCTACTCTTTGAGATATCAAAACAGAGGCTATCAATTTCTTTAGAAAAACTAATGTTATTGAGTTGTTGGGTTAATATTGAAAAGTCAGTGTTAATTTGTAGACAAATTGGGCTAAGTAGGGATCCAGAGATTAATGAACCTGAAGGAAGGTACCCAGGGAGGCATTTGATGTGCCAGACAACAAGGAAAGGAAAAGTGTGCTTAGGAAGAATTAGGAAACCCTATCTTCTAGGGGTCTGTTTAAGTGTCGCTTTACATTCTTAAAGATTAGCATCCATTTAAAATGAGTCATATGGGCTAGTTACTTGTAATGAATTTTGGTGAATATAAATAAAACAGACCCTTGGTCCTAATTGCTTTAAAAAAATTTAAAAAAAAAATTGGGCCAAACTGGTAAGAAGGTGAAACCTTAGCTAATTTTGATAGGATTGTTGCTCCAAGTGATAGTGTAATTATCTCTTCTTCTTCTTTATTTCTATTGAAAATATTTCAAAGGCTTCAACAACAATAATATATTTAGTGAAAGTCAATAAATTGGGGTTTTGTCATGTTCCAGGAGGGTACCCTTAGCGTGGCTAGGACTCAAAAATCATTATTGGCTCCTAAGCGAACCACTTGATCTAATCACACATTCAATCATTTATTTAAATCAGTAAAAGACTTAAAATAAAGAGAATATGATTGTCAAATGAAGGTGAGATCTTTATCTCTTAACTGATTTCCTTTGGTAAATTTACAAAAACGCCAATTTTTTGTCCCAAAATGACAGATGCTTTTTTAATTACAAATCTACCAATTTAATTACAAAAATTTCAACACGAAAAAGCGTGTGTAAGCATAAAAAGAAATAATGTGATTAGGTGATTAATCCACATGAATGACCTTAGATTGAAGGCTCAATCTCGTTTGTCGTGCAAAGCAACGATTCCCTATATTTGCACCTCCATTTTTTAAATTTTGTTTAAGAAATAGCATTTGGAAAAGTTATTTTTTAACACTACACATTATTTCATCCCAAGCTCCTCCCATCTCTCAACCTTCTTCCTAAACTCTTCCCATTCTAGAAGAAAAATCTTTATTGAAGAAAATCGTCATGCTCATAGTTCTTGACTACAATTCCTCAAATTTTTTTAGGTTAGTGTAACGTTTTTATTGCATTCAAATAAAAATTTTTGATTGTTTGAATGATTTCAAATCCCTAATTTTTATTTTCAAAATTTTCTCCATATTTATGTAGTTTCTTCCATAAGGGAAAAGGAACAACAAATATGGAAGTTATACCTAATTGAAAAAGTCTAAGATTTCAAAGCAAGGATAGTAGTCTTCATTGTTATTCTAGATCATCTTTTGAGTTAAATGCATACATCCCCTCACCATCAAAAAATGATGATGGTTTGGTTGTTAGTCAAGAGAAGGATTCTCGAAAGAGCAAGGACAAGGAGCCTATGAATGAGAGTAACTTATCACATGATAGTGACTTAGAGAATGAAATGTCACCGTCAAAGAGACAAAAGATGAACAAAGGTGCCCATCCATTATGTATACCATGTTTGGGTTATGGTGAGCATGTTGGCCATGAGGGTAATTAATAAGTTAGTATATCAGTTGGTTGTTGCCCCTTAAAAGTTAAAGGTATCATTGGCTATATTTTATCAGTGTAATACCTTTGTATGTTATATTGGGAACTCATTAGTTTATTTTACTGTTTATGCATTTATAAAATTTTGGTAAAAATATTGATTGGATACTATATGGTAATTTTATTAAACCTATTATTGTTGATATTCAACAGTGTAGTTAATTGTATATTATATGGTAATTGCATGGTAATTATTATGTAATATACACGATTACCTCATTAGGTGGTCATATTGTTAATGCATAAGATCTTTTATGGCAAAATTATTTATTTGTTATTTGTAAGTCCCCTTATTGGTACATAATTTGGTTATGAGGCTAACAAATTCTTGTTTTAAAAGTTAGTGGCTGGTGGGTTTCTGATTTTTTTTACTTTTTAGGCTGTAGTGCTTGTTATGATAGTCATTCAGCTAATGGTATTTAACATGGTTTTGAAGAAGGTATCAATGGGATATATTATATGGTAAAGTCTTTTATTTTATCAAATTGGTAGTTCTTTTCGTATATTATATGGTAAGCTCATTAGTTAGTTATATTCTTAATGACTTTATTCCTTTATGATAACTATTTGGGTTATTATAGGGAACATCATATTATGCACAATCAATTTTCCACAAGTCTGTCACAGTTAAAACACCATATACAATATCATCCAACTCCACTACTTTTTTATTACCATTATGTACACCATATACACTCCTACTAATTTGTTTAAGTAAGACTTTATAATGGTAATTAAGTGCATACCAATATATACACCATCTATTTAACTGTCGTCCAAGATCGGAAATCATCCATGATTAACATCATGCAAATGTACCTTCATGACTACTACTCAGTTAAGCAATAATTTATGTATGAACAACAATAATTAAAAAATAAGAACGAATAAAATTATCAATTAAAAAGGAACACTTACAACTATATTTTATTTTCAATATAAATATAAAAATACCATAAAAAATATAAATATATAAATAATGTTCCAACAAATTACATACAATTTCTAATTATCACGAATCTTTGATATTGGCAATAACGTAAAAAAAATTCAACAATAATTTTCTACTATTTATATACGTATTACGTCCCATTTTTCGTCATATTTTACCAGAATCAACAAGTATTTATCGTTATCTATGTAATTCATATGGATAAATACCTTCGTTATACTCTCCACCTGTTTGTTATTTTTTTTCTTTTTTCTCTCACCAACAATCTTAGTGAGTGAGACAAAGTGTTTATATATCATAGATTTATGGTAACCACAGTTATACATTATATTGTACACCATCTGATTTATGTTTATCCCCACACAAGGCTACCAACAAGAAATTACTTTTCAATGTGCTGTCAAATATTTCTTTTTTCAACACTAATTATATCAATATGTCTATCATTATTAATTAATACAACAAAAAAAATAATTTATATTGGTTTCAAGAATGAGAAACACAAATTACTTTTTTTTGGCTTCCCAAGCCCTATCACATCACATGGACATTAACATTAATGAGTGACAACCATATTCTCTTACCTATTTTGTAATAAAAATTGTTATATTCATGTAATTATAAAAAAGTCGGTATGACATTGTAATTTCATGAAAATTTTTGTATAGTTTTGTTTTTTACCCTTTCCTTTAAAATTATTCTTATGTTATAGATTTGGAGTTTGATTATTGGCCTATGGCGTCTATACATTGAGTCAAATTGATAATTGGACTTTTCTTTCTTATTATCTCTTTATTTTAAGTCTTCTGTTGATTTGAATGATTGAATGAATGTGTGATCAGGACATGGTTCGTGCTATCTGTACTTAATTTTGGTAATAGTAATCCCGACCTCGGTACCCAATTTCTTCAAGTCTTCAACCATTAGTTTATCATGGTTTAAGGTTGGTTTCAATTCATGGTCTTCGGTATGCTAATTTCATTACTTCTTGATTCATTGTATTTGTAGTTCTCCTATGTCTCCTCGGGCTTGCACAGTCTCGGTTGGGTGTAGATAGGTAGTATAGATTTACACGTAGATTTTTCCTACTTGTGTGGTAGTTAGTTTCTTACTTTTGGTAGATTATTAGACTCCATTTATATATATTTCTCCTTTTTAATATTATTTTTACCTTTTCTGCTCAGTCAGTTTGTGATGCCTATTGAGTATACTTTTCATCTACTTTCATGATGCAGGTCCATTAGTCACAAATACTGATTGATCTAGCTTGCAGCAACCCACCCCAGAGGCCAAGATGAGCATTTGATATTTTTGGATCATTCTGTCTCCTTCAGCTTAGTGGCCCATTATTTTTAGTATATTTTGAGACTAACTAGATCTTATGTATATTTTGGTCCACTTTTGGGACTTATTCCTTATTTTTTTTTTGTGTGTGTGTGTGTATAGCAGCTCTTACTAGTGACTTCCAAGTTCTAGGAGGATTTCTTATATTTATTTTCAGTTAGTTCTGTTTCTATTCGTCTATATTATTGATATATGATTAGACTCTATTAGTTTCCCCCTAATACTCATTACTTACTATTCTGGATTGTGGGTTAGCTTGTCTATTAGCGGATTATGATAGGTGTCATCACAACCTGAGAAATCGATTTGTGACAGTAAAATATTGAATCACACTCTATATATTTAATTTTCTTCATCAACTATCTTGCATAATTTATGGCATAACTTATATTTTCATGGAAAATATTTTTCTGCAAAATGAGTTGATTTCTAACTCATTTTTTCATATTTGGTTGGTGAGTGGAAAATATTTTCTATTGTTTGGTTAATGACTAAAATTATTTTTTAAAAAATAAACGTCTATTTTTAGCTAGAGAGTAGAAATAAAATTGTAGGAAAATAATTTCTGACATGAAAATATTTTCATAATTTGAAATATTTTTTAAAAATAAATATTTAAATTCTTTTTTTGGGGGGGTGGGATGGAGCGAGGAGGGGTAAAAAATTAAAATTTGAATTTTCTTT